>VWZP01006528.1:35810-80263 GCA_013396995.1 Dicaeum eximium | reverse complement strand
CCCCCCGTCCCCCTAAATCACCTAAAAAGCAATGCAGGAGGTGCTGGCTGCATCCAGGACTCAGAACTCTTTCTGCTCTTCTAAGCAGGATGCAAAACAACCAGGCTCTAAAGCCAGGTTCTGTTTCCACACACACCCCACCACTCCCCCACCCCAACTCTCTTTTGCAATTGGGCAAATTTTCAAAAACATGAGTGGAGCACACCCACCATCTTGCCTCACTTAGACACCAGTGGTGCAATTACCCTTCTGGAAGGGAGATTATTTCAGTCTCTCTTGTTGATTATTTTCACTACTGCACTACTACCTAAAGACCTTTTTTATTTTTTAAGTACGAGACAACCATTTTTAAGAGATTGTTACTACCAAGCTAGATACTCAGAAAAAGCAATTTTTACTCTTCTGTACAATAAACAGGCAGAGTACCAGCCACCCATTTGCTTCTGCATTTCTGACTGGCCAAGGGCTCCCAGGTCAGCATGCAAATGTTCACAGTACGTTTCTGAATCTCATTCCTCTCCTGTTTGGGCTAAGCAGCCTAGGCACCTACTTCTGGATGTGCATTTCCCTTCTGAGAAACAGGCACTGCCCAACCTGATGTGCAGATGTAGCTTCCCATCTTCCTAGCTCAAGAACACTGGGGAATACACCTTGTGTATCACTGCAAACTGTTCAAATGCCAGAGAGAACATCACTTAATGCCCCACCACAGCTTTTCAGCTTTCCTACTTCAGTCTAAACACCTGCCCTGGTTTTCTACTTATCAGACAAAAATAGTTATTAAGCTGCAGGAGGAAAATTAACTTCTTTGTCTTGTCATCTCAACTTAGGCCCACTTATGCAAGCATTAAGAAAGACATACATTTCAAAAGGTCTGTAACACCCACTTTGTACTGAAAAAGTTTTCTAGAAGGCTTACAACTCTGCAAGGCTAGACCTTGTTTTAAGAAAGGAACAAAAACATAAAAGATAGTGTTCATTTTTCAGTATTTCATTTTAATAAATTAACACAAAGCTATCCTTTATGTAAGCCAACTTTATTATTTACTATAATAAAATATAATTTTAATTCTGTTCCTTAATTTCAATTGTTGTTATTCCAAGAGCCAAAAATTGCATTTCCTCAGCTTACAAAGTCAGAGCACAAGACACTTTCCACAGGAAACTTACATAAAATAAAACAGAATGTATGCTTACCTTTTAACTCATTGAATCTTATGCGTCTAAAGTGCTTTAGACCAGTAACATGTAAGAGTATTGTTAATTTCTTTAAAGTTTAGTAAATATCATTACCTTCACTGGTGAATTTTGTGACACTGGTTGCAGCAGTAAATCTGCACATCAAAATGCTGGGTTTGGCAACTGTCAAGCCCATTCTTGACATATTTTAAGTGTCACACTACCCCAACTCTTAATTAATTATTTAGACTAACCTTTAGGCTAACGGGGGCAGGGGAATAAAGGCTTCTGCGACCAGAAGTGGGCATTGTAACCCATAATGCACAACAGCGGATGCCTAAAGATCCAGCCGAGGAAGAAGCGAGAGCACACCTGCTCCGCTCCCGCAGCTTCTCCCCCGACACCCCTGGAGGTCGCTGCCCGGGGTCAGGGCTGCGAGCAGCACCCCGGCAGGGAGGCGAGGGGAGCCGCACTTCCCTCGGGGTGATTCCCGAGAGCCCAGCAGGCTCCGGCCCGGCCCTCCGGAGGGGTCTCGCTCCTGCGGCCCCCGGGCTCGGACACCGAGGGCCGGAGCGGCGGCGCCGGCAGCGAGAGCGCCCGGCCGGGACACCCGGGGCACCTCCAGCGCTCGGGCTGCAGGCGGGGAAGGCCCGAGGCGGAGCGGGCTGGAAGCCGCCCCGACCCCTTCCCGGCCGCCCCTCACCTGTTTTGAAGGCCATCTGCTTGTCGTCGCCGCTGCCGAAGAGCTCGAGCATAGAGACGAAGAGGACCCCGCACGAGTTCTGAATGCCGAAGACGGCGCCGTTGCACCACATGGCGGCCAGCATCACCACCCAGCCCCAGCCGCCCTCGGGGGGCTCCGGCGCCGCAGCGCTCCCGGGGCAGCCCGGGCTCCCGGGGGCCTCCGCCCCGCTCTCGCCGCTCCCGGGGCACCACTCGCCGCCCTTCTCCCGCCGCGGCTCCTCGACCGCCGGCGGGCCGGGCAGGGGGGTCGCGGCGGCGGGGTGTCCCTCCGCGCCCTGCGGCTCCTGCGGCTCCCGCTGCTCGCTCACCGGCGCCATCCTCGGAGCGGGCGCGAGTCCCTCCAGGCGCGCCGCTCCCGCCTTCCTTCTCCTCGCGACCTCTCGTCCCCTGCCCGCGGGGGCTGCAGGTATCCTGCGGCGCCCTGTCTGTCTGTCTGTCTGTCTGTCCGCCCGCCGGTGTGCGCGACCGAGCGAGACCAGCGCACACCCCTCTCTTCCCGCCGCGCCGCCGCCGCTTTATTTTAAAAGGGGGGCTCCCTCGGGGGCGTCAGCGACACGAGCGCTTCCCTCCGCGCCGATTGGCCGCGGGAGGGGTGGAGGAAGGGGGGCCGGGAAAAGGCAGGCGAAGCCACGCTCCTCTCCGGGCCCCCCCCACCTCGCCCGCCGCTCCGGCTCTCCGGCGGAGGGGGGGGAGCGGGGCGGGCCCGCCCGGGGGCGGGGGCGGCNNNGTCGCGGCCGCCCGGCGAGGGGGAGCGGGAAGGCAGCGCTTAACGGGAAGGGGCGGGAGGGGGCGAGCGCCCCGAGCCTGCACACAGGTACCGCGCAGTGCCCTCGGCGGCCAGAGCGGTAAACAAGCCCCTGGCCCCGCTCCCGGGCCCTGCCCGCTCCCCACGAGGCACGTCAGCTGCGCCCGGCCGCGTCCCGCCCGAGCTGGGCCAGGGGGAAAAGTCTGAAACTCCCGCCCCGGCCGTTCGCAAACAACTACGAGATAAAGAGAAGCCGCCCCAAAACGCGCACCCGCGCCGCACACACACTGCTCACACGCACACTCGCGGTGTGCCGGCTCTCGGCCCTGCCCCGCGCTCTCTGGCCTCTGCCGAGCCCCAGCGCCCACCCTCCTCCCCGAGGGAAGGGCTGCCAGCCCCGGCACGGAGGCGCCCGGCTTCAGGGCCCTCGGGGCATCTGGTGTCCTCCGGGACAGCTGTCCGCTCCCCTTGGGACACGCTGTGCCAGGGGAGACCGTGCGGGAACTGCTTCTGCCCAGTTGTCTTTCCTGCTTTTCAACAAAGGATGGGAAAATACTTGCTCCTGTACACCTCTAGACATGTTCCCCATTTGCACAGAGGCATCAACTCTTGACCTTTCCTCCCCACAGCCAGGGAAGTGAGAGGATAGGGAAAGCACGGGTCAGGAGTGTTAAATGACAAGGTTTTGATTCATGATCGTGCTTCCAAGCTTGCAGACGCACATCTGTTACGCTGTTCGGCAGCTACTTACGTTTCTAGCAGTTTGGGCTTGGTGAGGAAGAGAGCTTCTTGAAAGAAAATCAGCGGATTAAATCTGGATGCTTGGTCCTTCCCTGTGAGATCTGGAGGGCGCAAAGCATCCTCTTGCATTCATACACCATCCCAATTTCTTCCCTCAGAGCCTGGGCTGCTACTATGCCCACTGTGCCACCCAACTCACCAGCCTACCTGCCAAAGCCTCTTCCTCCTTTTCTGACTTTGATTCACCTTTTCTATCCTACCTACCAGCGGCCACACGGAAAAACAAAGCTCAGTCCAAAACAAAGCACAGATTCTTAAGAACACGTCTTCTGGCTCAGCAGACATTGCTCTCCACGTGAAAAGTAGTAGTAGCTAAAGAAAGAAAACCCTGTAACAATGTAAAATACATTTATGATTATAATGAAGTGCATTTATAGGTGCACTAATCTTACTGCACACTCACTGTCTTGTTTCCCATGCCCTTCTAAGTTAAACATAAAAACATTACACATAAACATACATCAGTAGAATTCAGAAAAAAATAAAAGCCCAGCAATGAAACACAATATAGTTTTATGAAATACATAATGATTGTCAAAGCAAAGAGAGAATATTTGGCCAACCACTGTTCCCCCAAAGGAACACGTCTGGATGCTTATTAAAACCCCAAGCCTATGATAAGCTTAACTATGCTCAAAATATTTCATAAGCAATTTAACGTGCAGAAGTTAACAGTTCACATTCTCCACTAAGTCTTTGTACAGAAGGTGTTTTCTAAATCTGTTGAGCTTTCTTGCAATAATTAAAGCTCCCTCCATCACAATATAACTTTTTTTGAACAGTTACGACAGAGCAAACAAACCTTTTTTGGTTTCAGATTCAATCTTCATTACCTTTTTCAGCAACAATTAACTTAATTACACTTTCAGTTGCATAGAAATAAACAAGGGCAAAAAACAAGACTGGATCTTAATGTGACTTATCCAAGGGGTCATGGTTCCACAAACTCTTAGCTATGTTTCTAACTCTTAGTGAGACTCCTCAGATGGGAGTCCTGAATGGAAACCTGTCAACTGTATGTGGGAAGGCAAATCAGCTTGAGGGAAGTGCCACATGTTTTTTCTTTCTGAAGCACTTCTGGAAAGTTTACTTCTTAAACACTTTTGGACAGTGTTTCAGTTAAGCTCAAGACTAATTCCCTCTCTACATATTTTTCAAGGTAATATTTATGTACTGCAGTTTCATTTGCCTGTTTCCTGTAAACACTGCAATGACTCCCCCACTTTTTAAGATAACATGCATGTCTTTAAGAAAACCCATTGTGAACATATTGTGTGAGCTTCCACTTCTGTGCATTTTTTAAAAAAGATTCTATTTTCCAGTCATTAAGTGTTTCTTATACCCTGATTAGTATGAACAAATTATTTTCCATTTCTCCTCACATTTGGAAATGCATAGTCAGAAAATCAGATTCTCTAGTACATACAGTTTTTATAAATATGAAGTCTATAACTATTCCGAATGTTGCTTCAATATTCTCTAACTTGTTGTCCTATTGCTGTTTAGCTAAACTAAAAAAATATGTAATATTTATATTTTAAAAAACTTTAGGCTCATGCAGTCTTCCTTTATAGGCCTTAAGTAGGTATCTAGAGAAACTTTGTACCTCTTTGGTACATTCTGCCCCTCTCAATAGCTAAGGACCTTCCCTTTTGAGAGAGGTCTCTTGAGATCTCAGCTATTTCCCTAGTAGTTCCCAAGAACAAGAACAATAAAATCGCACTCTTCATAGTCAGATAATTTCCATAGAAAATGTACTTTGCAAAGAGAATATGGGCGGGTTTGACTGCAGTTTGATTTCTGAAGTTTTTGATTTCTGTTTTTTTGTAACCCCAAAGATTCACAGTAAAAGCACTATTGTTTAAATTATTGCTATCAAAGAATTTTAAAAGTATTGTTTGAAAAAAAATAATACTAACCCTGGAAAAGTATGTGAAAGGAAAGCCACCTTTGTGGCTCTGCTATTTGAGCCGTGTATGTTCACAACAAAAACAGTTGAAAAGGAAAAATAAGGAAGTTGGACATGAGATAATCAACATAAAACAGGGAAAATAAAGAGCTTACAAAGATATAAAAGATATACCACATATACAGATAACTGTATATGTTTCAGCTAAATTGTTGTTATAAACAAAGAGAAAAAATCATAAAACCAACAGCAAAAGAGAGAGGAAAGTGGACAAAAAACAAGAGAGTATGGATAGGCTAAGAAATGTGATGTGAGGAAAGGCTTGGGTTTGTCTAAGATTCCTTCCTGTTTATGGTAATGTGCTTATTTTACATGTTTTATTAATACCCTGCAGCTGATAACAAACAGCAATTGTGCACACATAAGACATAATGCTCTGTGACAGACATCTGCTATGGTGGTACTTAGGCTGTGCCTATTTTAGGATCAATACATAAAAGACCAATGCCAAAGGAGGAATTTGCCCTATCATTTGTGGACTTGCAAAAGCCCCAGGGGCTGGGAAATGGCATCTTCTGCAACCCTATCTGAAATTCTAGCCAGCTCCCCATTAAACATTGAGTCACTTTCTCACAGGCTATTGAAAATAGACCGAGACTTCAGTAGCTCTCACATGCAGCATTTTTGTTGACCATAAAGAATATTTCAAGTGTCTATGACTATAAAAAAGTTACCTATATCATTGCAGCATGCTGTTAGTGACACACCAAGACAGCTTTTCCATTAAACATTTTCTTTTTAAAGCTTTTCAAAGTCATGTAGTATTCTACAAAAGTAAATTGCACAGAATGACAAGCCTGAAGAATACGTGTTCAGAGAGATTAATTCTTCCTCCTTCTGTTGATCTGATTAGAATTTGTACTGTAATCAATGAAAACAGTATGTCTACATCATCCAGAAAAAAAAAGGTCTTCAATAAAATGCCTAACTTTACCACAAATTTTCAACAAGAAGTACAGTAGAAGCAAATCCAAGAAAGAGAGGAACTATACAGAGAGGACATGAGGCTAATATAAAATCTTGTGGCCAGTCAGACTAATGCATGATATTAATGATTAAGCCTTTCTGTTCTTTAATTTTCAGCTAGTATTATTAAGACAGCTATTCAGCAGAAGGATTTGGACATGGGTCAGAAAGATGAGATAAACAGGATAACCATTAAAACACAAAACCATGGTATCGCCAACTGCGTGAAGATCAACATTAGATTAAATCCCATTCAGTAAGCAGTGTTTATGCATCTCTCAGCCAGACAGGATGTTCTACTGGTGTTTCAGACTGGGCTCCAGCTGAGTCGCATGAACTACCCGGGCTGCATCCGACTGCTGAGCAGATGAGTCACATTTTCAAAGGCAAAACCCACAGATTTTACTTATTTACTGTGGGGAGTGTTGAGGGTGTCTAACCCAAATTTGATAATACCTACAGTAGAAGTTGTTTTTAAGATATAGGTTCCCTCTTAATACCAACCAGTATGAGAGAAGGAAGGAAAGTAGACTAAATGTCTAACTAGTGAAACTAAGGAAAAGCAACACGTCCAGTTCCCACTTCTGCATTTATTTAAAACACCAATTCCAGACTTAACATTTTCCTTTTTAGGTTCACGTTATGGCTCAGGTCTTGCTCCTTTACAAATTAAACTCGAGTTTAGTTTATCATTCAGTGAAGAGTGGATGGGACTTGACCAGCTGTTGTCTGGAATATGGTTGACACGTAACTGCTACTGTTAAAGGTGGGCAAGTGAAAGAAAGTGGCAGTCACTATCTGTCAAAGCCCTCTGCCCCTGCCAAGCCCCAGCTGCACAAAGCTAAATTTTTGATGGCAGACTTTTGGTGTAGGATTTCTCTAGCCTACCTCGTCACTGTTTCCACTGTGAACATCTGATCAGGGACATCATCTATGTAGTGTTGGTAGGTGGGAACAGTGGCACAAATTACTTTAAACATTAACATTTATGATAAGTGATACTGAAGGAGCCCAGATGACTAGCTTAAATGTATGAGTGAGAACTCCTGACACCTAAAATTTGGTGAAATTAATCCCACCCATGGATATTAAGTTGAAGAACATCTTAAGGTAATTTTTATTCTGACCTCAAACACGGAATTTGTTTTGATCCTATTGCTAAATGAGGAAGCATGAAGAATACGTTGTCCTAGCATGATCATTCACCTCTCTCTTGGCAGTGAAATAACTAACAGTGCTGGCAACATTCTCATTCAGCTTCAAAGTTAATATCTCTTTCAAATGAGCAGGAACTGCTTCAAGCCATTGTTTTAGGGTGTCTTCAGGCTTGGTTTGATACCACTACGCAGGTCAAGTATTTCATATTGCATGCATTATCATAGGATCTAAGCACTTCAGAGTTTCTTCCTTTGTTTATGTAGATTTAATATCTTCCAGACCACCTTTACCATCTCAAGAATGCAATCTCGTTTTCAACAAAAGTTTGGAGCAAGAAGCAAATGTTTTACCAAATCAACCCAATCAGATTGTTGTCTAGAAGTAGATTTTAGTTGGTTGTTCAGTGGCCACTCAGTTAACTCAGGCTGCAAAAAGCTGAAAAAGAAAAAAACTACTACCTTTGAATACTACCTGAAGTGAAAAACCACCAGGAATAGAAGTGACACTAATCTTGCTCACTTGATTTCTAAGAATTCTCATTTCTATGGAAGTTAAATCAACTTTATTGATCACCATTGTCTATTTGTCCCTTTGAAAGTGTTTCTTTATTAAAGGCTATAGCAAAGGCTAGCAGATGGTAGTGGCCCCATTTCAAGGTATGATTTACAATGCTGTCAGCATTTTACTTACTAGGTAAGCAAACTGTGTATCTAAGTGAGTCAATTCAAATATTAAAGCATATGAAAACTGTTAATGAAGTCTTCCATGTAGAAAGTCTACTTGCTTTTGCAAATTGAACAGATTTGTGTTGAGAAATACAACATTTAAAAAAATCTGACATTTTAAGACTGTTACAGGGTACTAAATAGAGCAAAGAATAGTTTCAGGCTGTACATCTGCATGAAGTATCTAAACTATATCAGACACTAAATATATGGAAAATAACTCCATGCATCTACCTTGCAGCTGCTACAGAAGGACTTAATTCCATTCTGTTTTTCTAATCATGAAGAGTTTCTTTAATATGTGAAAGATGCTATATTTTGTTATCTTTTTTCTTTTTTTTTTTTTTTTTTATTTATTCTAAATGGTTGTCCTCAGTCTACATCTACTTTTAAACTATCATCTGAAATCCTGAATTTGAAGTTGGGTATCCCACAAGAAAAATCCAGTCTTTTGAAGCTCAGTAAAAAAAAATTACATACTCTCTTTGGTTCACTTTTTTCCAACTGATAGTTTATTTAACACACAATGTATGGTAATATGAGTAAAATAGATTTCAACAAAGGTGTGTGAAAATGCAACATTAGTTTGCAATGACTGTATTTTGTGAAATAAATATAACAATTCTTGTAAGCACCATTAAATCTCTCCTTTCTTTCAAAGGCAGAATTGAATTAATCCTTCTGTTGACAGGAATTTTTAAAATGTTAAATAAATCCTGTATCAGTGGCCTTCCTCTAAATATGTATTTACTTCGTGGTTAACTAAAAGTATACCACTTGTTCAAAAGTAAGCACATTCATAGGCCCTGCACTTTCTATTTATACTCTGATAAAATCCATCCCTACCAGATTAATGGGATAACCATTACTTTATATACAAAAATAAAATAAATTAGCACAGAAAGATTTCTAGTGTAGTATATATTCACACAAATCAATTTTATTAAGGAATCCTAGATTGTCCTCCTTATTACTTAGGCTGAGCAAGACAATGCACTGGCCCTGGCCAGCCTCACCCATGAGGAGTATGAGGTTACCTTATAGCTGGCCATTCATAGTGCAGCATTTATTTGAAAGCCAGATGTGAACCGTTCAGGTTCAATGGCTTCCAGGTGCTCTTTGTCCTCCCTCTGAAACAGCATTTTTCATAACTCAACACAGGCTAAGATTCCTCTCTGGGAATCCTAGATGCATTCCCTAAGACAGATAAAATTAATAATCAATTTTCTTTATCATCATAATGATCTTCCCAATTATTTAAAATAAGGACTGTGTAAAGATTTTGCATTACAGAAGCTTCTGATCACAGCACTGTGACATAACAGATGCAGTATCCATTTTCAGGCAGAATTATTCAGTATAAAAAAGGTCTAACCATTTAGGTGTCGGTTTGTGTCTTATATTTTAGTTAGAACCACTTTGAAGAAAACTCTTCCCTCCTTCTCTCATCAGGGTGAAATCAAGGTTATCTGATTTCACCTCCCTGGGATGGTAGTATTTCAAATGAAATTACACTCTACCTAATTATTTTACTAAAAGCCTTCAACTCCTGTAAGCTCTTCAAGTAACATCTAAACCTTTAAGAAGTTGCCAACTGTTTGAATAATGCTGTACACAGAGAACCACCCTCTGAGGGAAAGCTTGCATGTTCAAATTGGGCCAAATAAGCAATAAGACAATATAAACCCAAGCCACTTAAACCACATAAGTAATTCCCAGACACTTAGAAATCTGATTTGTAACCATGCACAGGCAGTACTATCGTCATTCCAGAACTCACTTTGCTGGAATTTACTGAGGGGTACTGCTGTGTACTAACAGGATTTTACAATTAATAACACCTATAATGCTATTGACTGGGCATGAAAACTGTGTATAAAATATGTACAATTCTTCTACGTTACGTAAATTTGCTATGGAGAATAACACAATTAATCTTTAAGTCATCTCAGGTTTCTGTATTATCAAAATATACCTTATATTCCTACTAAGAAAGCCACCCCAACATAAGGAGGTGATCTTAAAGATAACCTGGGACCCTTAGTTTTATAGAAAGAATGTTTGCTGGCCTTTAACGACCCACTTTGTTTCCAGACATTGTAACTTGGTAGTTCCTTTGATCTTAAGACATTTTTCTAATTGTATTTCTGCAGGATATTTGATGTGCTGCCATCAGTCAGTAGAAAAGCAGGAAGTTAAAGTACTACCAACCCTTTCTTATATATACCATCATATATGCATATATATATATAAGAGGATCTTTTTTTTCATGAGTTAGCTTAATATTCCAAGGACCCGTGGAAGAAGTTGAAGAAGAAAAGTAATTATTCTTACATAAAACTGTTTACATATTGTCCTGGGGTGACTGTCACCCCAGGACACATATGAATGATTATGGAGTAAAAACAGACCTTTAAGTTGTGTTTGCACAGGAATTATTGTGGGGTTACTACAGAGCTTTAACTTTTAACCGTCTTTTACTTTATGCAGTCTAATAACTTGCACCCACATAGCAAATGGGAATAGTTAACCTGCTGTCAAATCTTATTGCAGAAACCCTTGTTAAAACCCTGGTCATCTGTATACATCCAGCCTCCTATCTGCTTTTCTCCTTGGGAAAAATAAAGTTCTTTATTCAGTGTTAGAAGGGTTGATCCACTCCAATTTAAATACAATTAGCAAGATTGTTACACAGGTTGCAGTTGCCAGATCTTTATGGCTGGTAATGCCTCTGCCAAAGTACACAGTATTTTTTGGTTTCAGTCTGACTTTGAAAGGTTATCAGTTAGAAAAAGCAGGTTTTCAGTTCTGCAATGAATCCAAGCATAGCCTGGAATTACAGACAGTTACAAAAACCCCCAACCTTGTGTTTGACTTCAACTTTCACAGTAGGACTAATACTCTAGGGTAACCTCCAAAGGGATTTGAGAGGAACTTTTCCCATTTTGCTTTTCCTGATGTGCAGGATCAGTGTGAGAGAGCTAGACTTCTGATTTTTTCTAGTCAAGATGTGTGCTCCTTGTAAAGACAAGATGTCACTCTCCTTTTGGAGAGCAATATATGGGGAGGTATTAACTGGAAGCACTAGTTGCCACAGGAGGCTTGATGTCTGTTCTCCAGTTAGACATCAGCTTAGTCTGGTTGTATCCAAACTCAATCTTCCACATTTCAAAGCTTTGCTGATGCAGAGAGACACAGCATTCCTAACTCTGGATTTCTCAAGCAAATTGCCAGGTGCAGACCCATGTTTAACTCCTCATTTTCACCACCATGAGCCTCTTCTGTCTCCTACCCCAAAACCAACCCTCCTAATTACCTGGATGAATTCCTCCTGCTCTTTCCTAATAACATGGTTTCTTAACAACAGTTTTCAGAAACAAGTTTAATGTTAAAGCAATGAGCACAGGCTTAGAGCAAGAATTTCTTACCCATTAGCATGTAAGGGTTTCAGGTGTGTTTGGTTTTTAAACAAACATTTGAACACAGTCCTAAAAAATTCACCAACAGCAAATCCTGGCCTTGTTTTGGAGCCTGAGGCCAGACAGCCCCTCCAGACTCTGCTTCAACTGGCTTGTTTGTGGTGGTCCAGACTCTCCCTCACTCAAGGAAACATTTTCCTTTCTGACAAGGAGGAGGTTTGTCAACTCGGGGTGTCCCAGAGCAAGGCCACTAATGACAGAAACACAAGGGCAGGCTTTGCACACTCCTGGTCTGTGCACAGTAGCTTGGGAAAGGACCTTGATTTAAAAACTGTTACACACTCAGTCTAGGAATGAATTCTATTTTGATGGTATCAGTACAACTGGAAAGTAAAACACAGTATTTCCATCAGTTTCAAATACTGAGTGTTTAAACCTGGCAGGACCTCTAGTACCTATCCAATAGTTTTCCTTTTTTTCTCTCTTCAGCCCTCAGTCTCATGTGAGGACAACTAAACTTTAGCCACAAAAAGCCAGATAAAGCTTGCTTCATATCCTATTTCTGCTTCTCCAGGGAAAAAGGTCACCAGAAATTATTTAAGGAATTTTTACCCCCACACTTACTGAGAACTTCTGTACCCCCTTCTGGCCCAGTCATTTCTGTAATGTCAGCTTGGACCCCCTTCTTAACCCTTCCTCCTCCCTACATTGGGAGTTACCAATTCTGAGATGTAAAACTCACAACATTTCCTAAATAACACATTGCAGTTAACCCTACAGAGCCAGTTCAGTGTGAAAATGAAACAGAAATTCAGGCAAGGAAAGGAAAATATCAATGTATTTGTCCATTAATCATTGTTCTGTCTTGTTGGCTTTTTACATCATTTCTGAAACTTTTCTCTTTTACAGCAAAGAACCTAACTCAACATTTTCTCTGCAGCAGTCTTCCCTGTTAACCTCCTCCAGAAGTCTGTAATTTGATACATATATTATCTGTACCTGCATGCTCTGCTTTTTGTTTTGCTTTTTGTTTTTTTTTTCCTTCTGAAATGAAACAGGTCATTTCCCGTAGATTTCTAACAGCAGGAAACACCCTCTTGTATTAGCTTTAATTTCAACTTTCCATGCCAATGCATGTCAGGAGCATTTGATGTGAGAGAAAACATCCCCAAAGCAATGTAGATCCTGCAATACCATTAAAACAGGACCAAAAGTTCCTGTGCTGCTTGTTAGAACAGCAAAACAGAGTTAACTGCTGAGTGAACAGAACAGTGTTAAGTTCTTTTCTCCTTAATGCATGACAACACTGATTTCACACATCAGAGTAGCTACCAGAGTAGCTCTGGTATCTGATGTGGTAGCAGCTGACAGGAAACCTGAACTTAACTTCCAGAGGTGTTTTTACCCTCAATGTAGCGTTACAGAGACTCGGCTACTGCAAACATCTTTCTGTCCGCCTTCAAGGCCGCCTAAGGATCTCTCACAAAGCAGGAATTGCCATCTGCTGGCCGAGCCGGGAACGGGCTTTGTCCGCAGTTTATTGCTACATCTTCCTGACTAAATTTGGAAATGGATTTCAGCAAAGGAGACGGTGCCACTGTCAGCTGAGCCTGCCCGCGGGACAGAAGTATGTGCAGACCACGCTGGAAAAGGGGGGGAAAAACTGTAGAGGAGGAGATGAGTTTGGGGGATCCATGATGCTGAAGTATTGATTTTAAAATAGATGGTAAAATAGCTTCATTTTCATCTGGAAATTACATTTTAATTTTTATTCTTTTGAGTGACAAAAAGAGAATGTAGGGGTGACAAAACCCTTGCTGCTGGGAGAGGAAGGCTAAGTCTCTGTAAATTTCTGTTTCCAGACAAGAGCTGCTTAGAGGCAGCAGGGAAGCACCACAGTAATCCCCACCCATTCCCAATCAAAATCCCGTAAAGCACAGCACAGTCATCCCCTGACTCTCTTCTCTCATCTGCTTTTTCATAGCTGTGACTTTTTATGTCCCAAGCCCTTCTATCTTCAAACTCCTTTCACAAGCCACCTCCCCAGCTCTCAGAGTCAAAACATTTCTCATCATTTTCAATCCAGAACCCCACACACTTTTCATCTTCTTTCCCATCCTTCCTTAAGTTTTCTATTCTACCAAGTCTTCCTCCTTTTTCTCTAACTCTTCATGCAGGCACAGACCATTCCACTGCACAGCTGGTTTGTAAAGAAGTACTAACTTCCTCTTAGTATTCCCCAGCCTGAGTGGAATTATGATAAATGGAATTCTTTCTATCACTCATATTTTCTATCAGAAGCTCCATAGCTTAAGTGCCTGTGAAAAAAAATGGCACCCTTTTATATGCCACCTATTTTCTTCATTGCATAGTCCCAAATCAACTTTCTTTTCCCATGAAAGAACAAGGACAAGAAAAATGGCCTCAAGTTGTGCCAGGGGTGGTTCAGATTGGGTATTATGAAGAATTTCTTCACAAAAAGGGTTGTCCAGCATTGAAACAGGCTTCCCAGGGAAGTGGTTGAATCACCATTCCTGAAGGTATTTCAAAAGATGAGTGGATGTGGCACTTGGGATATGGTTCAGTATTGGATGTGGCAGTGCTGGGTTTATAAATGTTTGAACTCAACGCTCCTCGAGGTATTTTCCAGTCTAAATGGTTCTGTGATCTCCATGTCATCCATGAATTCCTGTATTTTTGCAATATTTATTTTCAGTTATATCCTTTCTAAGCAGAACACATATTTATTCTCCCTGTAGAAGCCATTTCATATCTTAAGATCACCTTTGGCTTTCTCTGACTAGTTCTATTATAGCCCTTTTCAAGGTGGAGGACAGGGAGAGCTGAACTGCACACAGCAGGCAGAGTATGAACACACTTTGGATTTATACAGCAGCAAATGTTTATACCCTATTTCATTTTCCTTGTGCTCATTCTTATTTCCCCATACTAATCCTTAACATTCAATTTCCTTTTTTGACTTTGAGTATCAGGATGACTTTTTCCCTTTCTACTACAATTGCAAGGTCTCACTCCCTTTTTAGTTGATCTCAATTTTGTTCATCATTTGTACGTAACAACAATGCATTTAATTTGTGTGGCATTAAAATGCACTTTCCCAATAGTCTTATGGATATCTTTGCAGGCTCCAGTCATCTTTACAACATCAATCAAACTTCATTGTAACAGGTTATCAAGCTATAAGTTATGGGAGAACTTAGCAATAGCTCCCTAAACCATGTCTAACTGGCACACAGAATCATAGGGTCATTGAGGTTAAAAAAGACCTTTGAGATCATTGAGTGCAACTGTAAAAATTTTACTGCCCTGTCCACCACTAATCCATGTCCCTAAGCAAGGCATTTACAAGTCTGCAGCTGAGCAAATGCCCCAGCTGCAGCTTTCTCAGAAGGGTCCTCCTGTTCCTGCAGCTCTTTCATCTGCTGGCAATGGTATTGCCAAGACAATGCTGCACATAAATATTCAGCTGCCATCTAAACAATAATCTAAGAAGAGAAAATAAAAAAAGAAAGTGTTGCACAAGTCAGAATTAGTCACGTAAAAATACCTTTGATATCACACACAATTCTCTTCTCAGAAAGAACATAACAGAACTAGAAAGAGTACAAAGAGGACAAATAAGCAATATTTGTCTTGTTTTACAGTTTGTGTGAAAAACATTTAAATTGACCGAAACACGTTGGCTTGGGAAAGAAATCAGTAAGGAAACAGGCCTGTAAAGTCATGACAGGCATAAAACAGGTGAAGGGAAATGCTTATCTGATAATACTCAAATAAAAGACCTAAGGAAGATCTGAGAATATGATCCGACCTCGAGTTTAACCCAATAATTCCCATGCCACTCAACAAAACTACATTATTAAACTAACCAATACAGAGTATTTAAGATGCCAAAACAGCATACTTAACCAAACAATAGGAAGAGTCATAAAAGAGAGATGCAGTAACAACAAAACACAATAAGAACATCACTTCCAGCTTAGGAACTTTTCAAACTGTGGATTTCTCTATAGTAGGAAATAACAGGAGAGGTATTGAAATAAGGCTCCATTGAGTTTCTCCCTGTTCTCATACTCTTCCCAAAGCAGCAGGAACTTAGTGGAGACTTAATGCTCATTTTAAACTTCCAGGATGAAGCATAAATGCAGTTCCAAACTACCACAGACACTGCAGTGAATTTTCTCATATTTGAGGAAATCACAGGGACAACTCATCCAGCATGTAAGAGGTAAGTCTTACCTTTGGGAAAGGAAGTGTCCAAACCATGTCCCCTCAGATGAAAAGGACTCAATGCTAATTAAGTGTAGTTGTTTTTTGTCTTGTGACATGGGTGGAAATTCAAAATGTGTAGAAGTAAAAATGTCAAAGTAAAGCATTGTACTTTTACTAAACTGATTTTCTTTTTCTTCAACTTACAAAATAGTAAGATTGATATTTGCATTATTGGCAATGTTATACCAAATATAAAGGTAGGAATGTTTCAATAGTGACAAAATAGCTTTCTCCTTTCCCCAGAGTTTTCATACAATGGGAAGTTCAGCCTTTTTATTCTGACTTGGAACAACACAAAGTTTGCAAATATTGTGATTCTGAAAAATTCCGTTTTTCTAACAGCTTATTTTTCTCATAGACTGACTATGAAACACCAACGTGTTTGTTTGGAAAAGGAAGGTTCCTGTCATTTGAACACATTCATCTCGGAGATATCTTTATTCACACAAGTGCTAGACCTTGGTGATCTCCTTGAGATCTCTCCCTCAGCAGGAAGCGAGGGTAGCAGTGAACTCACTGAGATATTCTGGCCCATGGAAGCTGCATGTATCCCACACCCAAACTATCAGTCTAAAACAACAAACCACCTTAATCACACAAGCACTTCTTGGCAAGTACAAAGCACAAAGGAGGAGTAACATTCCCAAACAAAAAGGAATGCCTGTTCTCATCAAGGGTTTCCCTCAACGCAGGGAAAACAAGGAGCAGGGCTCTCCAGGATAGACTGTGTTCAACACTCTTCTGCAATGTGTGGTTGCAAGTAAACAGGAGAGCTTGAAGGACAAGGCCTCAGAGCTTCTTTGTTTTATAAGTAGAAGCTACCACCATTCAGGAAAGCCATGTTCAGTCTCTGAGCAAGTCTCCAAGTGTCTGGTTCAGTGTCCAAGAGGGGACATAGAAAATGAGATAGTTGCTGATTTCAGTCATCTGGCTTTTATTGTGAGAGAATACTTCTGCTATTGCCTTGTCTTAATAATTTGGCTGTTCTTGCTTAACACTCATTTGTTTTTCTGACAGAATTGGGCCCATGGAAACTAGCTCTTTACCTACTAGGTTGAAAAGTTCATGCCGTTCTACCTTGTAATAGAACAGCAAAACTTCCCGGTAAACTCAGCTCCCAGAATTGATTACAACCCTAGTAAAGTTGGCTCTGACCAAATGTTGGCACCATTTTCATAAACCACAAGTTTTGACAAGCTTTTTCCTTCTTCTCTGCTAGCATTTAATAAATTTTTTTCTCCAGGCATACCAGTCAGGTGGCATAAATCTCCTGCCACAAGTATGAGTCCCTAAAGGAACAAGAATTACCTTTGACAGAATGTCATGCATGAGATCATCTTTAGGGTAGGTTTATTGTGTCCTATGCAGCCCACATGCTTAAAAAGAATTTCACCTTTCACTTTTTCATAATATTCCTTTAACTATACTTTTTCCATAACATGGACAGCTTTGTCTACACATGCTTAAACCTTTCAGTCACTTAACGACACAGGCCACAGAATAGATTTCCTTCCAGGAATTGAAAGAAAAATAACTAAGAACCTAAACAGCTATTTCAGCCTGAAAACAGTAACAGATAATGAAATTTAAAATATTTTATAATATTTTAAAAAAAATATTAAAATATTTTTCACAGCTGAAGAAAATAACTAAATCTGCCATCAAAAATTTGAGGCTCCTGCTAAGATGTAGCATTAGCTTTCCAAGCAAAACATGCATTAAGTATTTCTAATCATGCTCAAACTAGAACAAGCCCAACTTAATATTTTATTCAAGTTCATTAAACAAAATTGCTTAATGCAGCTCAAAAAGTCTTGTTCATGGTATGGCTCCATAGCATCAGAGGAAAAAGATGTATGTTGAGAAATTTTCATAGTGGAGAAAATCCTTCCAGTTAAATCAGAAACCACATAGGGAGTTTTGTCAGGAGGTAACTCCTGATCAGCAGGAGAAGTTTCCCGCATATTATTTTGAAGACTTCCTTAAAACCAGTCTGGACCGATTTCTTCATGTTTTGCTAAAGATGGCACAGAGATGACCTAGTATCTTTCTTACAACTGGTGTTGGTTTTAGTTGAAAAAGCTCAGCATTTCAGAGAGGTTTTCTTTGCAAAGAAAATGAAAAATCGTCAGTGGTTCCACTTAAGTCAACTTTTTCCTGATCAAGTGACACTGACAGCTGTGCCAGCTCCACCACAGCAGAGACAGGAAAGGCTTCAGCCACAGGAAGGTACATGGAAACCACCAACAGAGACCCCATTAATGAGGAATTCATGACTTCCACATTTTATCTTCATTCCCAAAGCAAATCTGTTTGGTTAACCTTTGCTATCACATCTGTAAAATGGCACTAAAAGAGACCGTCACAGGGAACTCAGAACTGTAGTAATGCTCAAACTTGGGCACTGTCTTACAGATATTGCTGTAAGCAGCAGCTCAAGTGGCAGGAGTTCCCTTACATCTCTCATCCCACCGCCAGCCTTTTGTTGCCTCCCCAGTTGTGCTGTGAGCCACATCAGGGAGCTGGTCCAGGCTTCAAAGCAAAGCACAGCCCCTGCCCTCTCCCCCACCTGCCTTTTCAAGTGAATTCAATTCCCTGACCTGATTGCCAGTCCCACAAACAGCTGCACCTTCCTAACTCCTTATGTCAGCATTGCTGCTGCACTCCCCACATGGTGTTATCTATAAAGTGTTTGGTTTGTGGGTTCGTTTGTTTTTTTTAAAGAAATATTATTATGTATGACCTACTGCCTCTGAGAAACTGGAGAAGGCTAATGGCAGGAAGGGTGGGTATCCCTCTCTCTCTGGAAGGAAAGAGAGAAGTGCCCAGCATTCACCAGGTCTCTGAATCTGTCTTCAAGTGAGCCTTTCTGCACAGTGAGCCTTTCTGCACAGCCCTGAAGAGAAGAGCATCTGAACCACAAAGAGAAACCCCTCACCCATCAACTACAGAACACATTTGAGTTGCACTATTTTCCCTACAATATCCTAGAAGCCTTTAGGTATTTCAAGTATGTTCAGAGAAGAAAGAAAAAAAAGAAACACAAAAAAAAGGTAAATAATCTACAAACTTATTTTCACAACATAACACATAAACCCTAACATTTCTTTCAAATAACCCTATTGAGCAAGGAATTATTCCTGTGTGCAAAATAAACCAACAGGAGCTGAAGTCTATTGCCTCTTATGAATTAAAAGCTCATTACTGTTTATTGGCATGTAGCATGTGCCCTTTGGAGACCGTCATTAATTCTTCATAATAATCTATTTTCAACTGAAAAAAAAATTTAAATGTCAGCAATGGGAGGTGAGTGCAAGTTCTACATCACACTCTTTGCAGCAATCTGTCCCAAGACAGACTCCCTGACACAGCAGCTGTGACTGCCCATCTTTGGCAGTGACTCACACCAAACAGGTGAGAGGCTCATGAGAACTTTGCTTAGAGACATTTGGGGTGAATTTATACTGCCCAATATCTCACATTTCTTTGATGCATAGGGAGACTAGTTTTTGTCACACACAAGAACACGACACACCAGGGGAGAGAGGAGACATTTTGCCTGAATATTCCTCCTCCTCACTTCTGCGGTCCCTTCCTCACCTTCCTCCAGAGGAGAGAGCAATTTCTATGCCAAGGAGCTCAGTTGCCACTGGAGAGAAATATTGCAATCAAAGCTGAAAAGATGCAACTACTCGTGGACTTCTTTGGATTAGGAAAACAGAGAGCCTGACTTAGTTCAAGGAACATGCCTTTATCTGAAAAACAAGCAGAGAGGGAAAAGAGTTTTAAACTATCTTTTGGCAACAGACAATCCTGGGTCCCAAATGTGCCTATCTACAACTAACACAGATAGTTGCTGCTGCAGCAATAATTCCAAGGCATACAGCAGCATCAGTAATTCTCCTGCCTAGAGGCCAGCAGCAGAGATCAGTGGTTTAATTTTGCAGATTTAGAAGGGGGAGAAATAATGCCAGTACCTAAAGCAGCCTTAGAATTGATCACAGAGCTCTGCCTCAAGTGACAGCCCTTTCACTGCATGCCTGATGAGAATTGCTTTCTCCAGGGAATACATCTAAATGTTGGGAAACAAGGAGAGAAACTTGGATTCTAAGGAAGTTCACCTTACTTTGCATTGTAGCACTGTATATGTGAAAAATACAGTTTATTGTGCATAAACAATACAAGACGAGAAACTCAACAGGCAAACAGTGGAAAAAGGGCACTGCAGATCTACCATGTTTGTTTTGGAGGCTGTGAGGGTGAAAGGAGTCAAGAGGAACAAATTGCAACAATCAAAACAGAAGAGAGGGCCCATGTGGGCGTACTTCAGGATCATGGATGGAGTGAGAAATTCATGGTTTCATAGGTGTTGTGTTGCATCACAGAAGGAATTATGGGATTATCAAGGGGGAAAGTTGGAAGAAAATGAGATTCTGTCATTAACCATGCATACGCCCTGTTAAATTCTACTAAAAATTTTATGTCTACTTCCCCGGAATTACTTTGTGCTTATCTTAGAGAAGCAGGGTGGGAGGAAGATCAAGTAAAGAGAATATCACCAAAAGTCAAACAAAACAAGAAATGAAGAAGAGATGCCTTAGAAATTTCTTGATCCGAGAATATCTGCTGTGTTCACTGATTGCTCTGAGTATATGATGCCCATGCTATTTAGGACAAATTTTAATCGCGGATTACCTACAAATTTTTCACTATGTTATGTATAGATGTGTGGCAGCAAAACTGTTCTTCCTATATAGTGTTAGTCATGTTGCTAACTTGGAACATTCATCCATTTATAAAGGCTATCCTATAGAGACTTCACATTCAGAGGCATCATGTCTCTTTTTCTTGTACATTTTTAGGAAACCTGACTTCTGATGCAACTGATCTATTTCTCAGCTATGTTTTTGGATTGCATCAGTACTGCTAGAGGCCCTTTAGCAAAGTTCAAAGGGAGGAGATAAATTGCACTGGAGGACTCTGCACCATGTGTAATACACATGTTAACACGTATTATGTATGGCTATGTTATATATATTATGCACAGATAACATTTTCCACTTTCTTCTCTTTAATAATGAAAACGTCTTTAACAGATTTCTGCTCTAGTCTCCTTACCCTGCCCCCCTGCTCCCTCATATTTGATAGCATCTAGAATAAGCCTTTTTTCCCCTGGCTGAGGGATGCAGCAGTCACTGTGATTCTCGGTGTGTCTGCCATGTCCTCTTTTCATGCTCTTTTCTAACCCTCCCCAACTGCAACCAAGCCAGTGGTGGAGGGAAACCCTCACAATCAAACCCAGAAAGCACTTACTGAAAACAAATAATGTTGCTAAGGGACTGTAAAGATAAGCTCAAACCTACCAAATCCAAGAAGAAGAGAGTTCATATGCTCTTTTCAAATACACACCACTTATTGCTCTCATTGCTCTCAGGGCTCAATCTGTCACATTATACTAGCACAGAGCTAAAGCTGTGATTATGTGCACCCAAGACAGATACCCAAAAATGTGGGAACCCCAAGAACCTAGCAGGTTTCAGCACTCAATATCTACCTCTCTTCCTACTTTTTATTTAATTCCACCACACCTAAAAATAGCCAAGAAGACTTAAACTGCAAGTAGGCTGTATATTATATGTGTACCGTCAGTTATTTATAATGACAGGAGCCTGGTTAACAGTAGCAGTAAAGCCACCAGCAACACAGCTGGGCAACATCAGCATAGAGACCAAGGGTCTACAGAAGGCACAAACTGTACCCTTCTTGCCCTTGCCATCCTGCCAGCTAGACTAAAGAGAGCGTGGGCTTGACTGCCTATATGCAACTTCACCTCTGTTTCCCTGCACAGGCACAGCCTCAGGAGGCACGCTTTGCCCACGTGTGTTTTCTTCAAACCAAAGTTATTACTAGGCTCATCCCATAAATAAAGCTGACTCCTGTGTGTTGGGAGGTGGGAACATGAAAGCCAGAGAAAAGGGATGAACATGCCAGTTATGCCTTGCCTATGCCAGGCAACCCCTGGGGCCATGTTTATGTGTTTTCAGAGCCTGGTGAACTCTGGAAGCAAGGAGCAATTGAGGTAGACCAAGCCCCTTTCATCAATTGCCGTTTGAGTACTGCACGTTCTGTTCCTCATGCCCACAGCTACAAATTTCTTTACACTTTGAAAGTGCACACTTTATGGGAAATAAAAGCATTCCACTAGGAAGGTTATATTTAGCCCTCCTGTCACCATTCACCTTGAGTTAAAACAGATACTCGGGATGCAGCCCTTGCCTACGGAGTAGATGTGTGGTTGTACCTGCTGTACCCCTGAAATCACACCAGCCACCAGCCTCGTGGCTTTATCAGTGCTTCACAGCAAGGCTGAAACTTCTCCAAAGAGCACGAGGTGATCTCATTTGTTAACTTGGCTTCATCCTATCTCACCATACAGAGATCAGAGCAGTTCATTCTGCTGTGAAAAACAAGAGAGCATTTCCACTTCACACTCCAAGAATTTGCACCAAAATGGCCCTACTTTGAGTACTACAAAGTATTTATCAGAAATACAGTAAGTTTGAATCCTTGGTAACAACATAACCTGAAAGCAATTGGCATGAAAAAGCATAACCTAAATATCCTTACACTATATCCAGAAGAATTTCTCCTTGCCTCACATATCTAATACATTTTGTCTACCACGTAACAGTATTTTACCAGTACAAAAAGCTGTGTATAAAAGGGTATTCACACAAACAGCCTCAGGTGAGGGACATCAGGCACCTAAAAATCCACCTGCAAAGGGCTAATAAATGCACCTGGGTTCTCCCCACTGACTGATTTCCCGTGCTCAAGGACTCCTCACCCCCTGAAGCTTTAAGTAACCACACTCAGGTGTTGGAAGGTGTAGTAGCCCTAACCTGTGCAAAACTCCTCTTCATACAAGGAGCAAACTAGCAGCAGCATTAAAAAAGCCCTACCAGGGTGCAAGAGCTTCTCTTTGAGGGCTCCTACTGAACAACTGTTAGACTTTAAACATTAAGAGATAACAGGATTTTAGATTGCTTACATTACTGCTAAGAAGTAAAGTTTTAAAACCCAAATTAAGCACCAAAATTAGCTTCCAAATTAGGAAAATATGGAAAATTAGTCTTTTAAACTATGGGCATGCTTTTATTAATTTATAGTATTTTGCTATTACTTCTACAACTCAAACCTTGTAAAAGACAGCATTGCCTGCTAGTATGGTTCTTCTACACTCTTCACATAAAAGCCTAGTGACTTGTACTTCAGAAAGATACAACGGGAAATACAAATCTGAAGAAGTTTATGGAATCATCAATTTCTCAAACACATGGTTATAGATCAAAGAAAAGGGTTTGGAGAGAGCCATGCAAATACATTGATGATAAATACGTTTGTGCCCCCAAAACTGAACCCAAACTTTTAAAGCCTTTCCTTTTTCACACTACAAATTTTATCAAATGAGCACTGCAAGAATGTCATGGGTGGCATTTGCACAGTCACAGCTACAGTTCAGCCCTCCCATAAGGAAAGCAAAGCTGCCCAACAGCTTCCATCCAGGAGGCAGAAGACAATTGAAAATAACAAACCACCTATTTCTAATGTGACACCTCAGCTGATTAGAAAACTAGCAAGAAAAGTATTAAAAACATAAGTAGGATGAGCAAGCTTGCTGTGTTCATGGTAACGTGTGTGTACTTCTATAACAATTATGCTTAAAGGGCAGAGAAACAGCTTCCAAAGAGACAAGCAGAATTAAAAAAACCTAGGTTTTTCCATGTGTTCCAAAACAGAACACCACATCAAAGTCTCGCTAAACTCTTAAACTCTCATCCTCTTTATACAAGTCTAGCTGAGTCTGCACTAACTCATGAGCACAAAATGGGGAGGAAAGCTGGGTAAGAAGGAAAAATACCTGAAAAAATGGACCTTTAGTGGTTGCTTCACATACTTCCATTCTGGGCACAAATCAAACAGCAAAGATTGAAATTCAACCTGTAAAGGTTTCATTTATGCCTAAAGTAAATATCAGGTACTTTGCTGCCATGGTGACGAACACAGTAAAAACACCTTGAGCACTCCCACTTCTGCCAGTGCAAAGCAGGGCCTGGTGCAATAGTCTGCAACAAAGCCTGGCCATCACACATGTATTGAGTTCACACTTTAGAAAATGGTTTGAAGTTTATTGAGTGTTGCGGTTGTGCAAAATCTGAAATACATAAACAATAAATGAACAGAGAAGTTGTGCATATTATGCACATTCATTGCTCTGGTCCTGCACAGAATGTGTAAGAATTGACAGATCAAGGGCTCTCAACAAAACAGCAATAAAACTTTCTGGGGGAAGGGAACCTCAACCCACCTCACTCTGACCAGTTTGGTACCAGCAAGAGATGCTCAAAGCCTGGAGAGTGATTGCAGGTCAACAGGAGAGCTGAAGGGCAGCACAAAGGAATTTAAGCCTCTCCCACCAGCAAGTTGCTTCATTGGAGACACAATTTAAATGCTTCTATGCTAAAAGCAAAAAGCATGGGGATATTAGGAAGAAATTCTTCTGTGTGTGGTGGTTAGGCACTGGAACAGATTGCCCAGAGAAGCTGGGGATGCCCCATCCCTGGAAGTGTTCAAGAACAAGTTGGATGGGGCCTTGAGCAGACTGGTCTAGTAGAAAATGTCCCTCCTAATGGCAAGGGGATTGGAACCAGATGATCTTTAAAGTCCTTCCAATCCACTCTGTGAAACTGTCCAGGAAATGAGTCACCTGTTTGACTCCCATATACTGCTAATACCGAGAAACAAATGCTCAGCTTTGGAAAACTAAGAAAGTTATATCGTATTTTTTATTTGTTCCATGTTAAAGCTCAATACCCCAATGCTCCCTTTAAAATAACAAATTATTTAAAACGTTTTTTGTTACAAAACTAAAACTAACAGCAGCTCAATCTTTTATGTCTGACAATTTATATTACAACATATATTCTAAATTTGAAAGTACAAAGAGTTTTTAAAGCTGTCCCAGACTGTCAAGCTGACTTTGACTTTTTGGGAGTCTCCCCACCGTCTTCAGCTGACTTCTCTGCTGGCCTCTTTTTTAAACCTTTCATTTTCCGTGTCTGCAGTTTACCAAGATCTTGCTTCTGCATGTGGATTCGACCATAAGTTGTACCAAACACATCGTGGGAGATATTCTTTTTCTTCTTAGGCTGCAAGGGAAGAACAATGTTAATATTTCTGAGTACAGTCCCAGGAGCTCTGGTGAGAATCAAGTGCACAAAAGCAGGCCTCATACATAGGTTGGAGACACTGAGATTTGTGCTATGTGTTCTGTGTGCTTCCAGAGGAGAGTCTGGCTGCCACCTGAGCACCACAGAAGTGCTGTGGCCCCAGCAATGTCAGCTGGCCTTGATGAAAGTAAGCTCTGGTCAAATACACAACAAGTAATACTTCAGCCTTTGCTCTTCTTCACAGAGACATCTGAAAGCAATGCTCTTTCCAAGGTACATACCTTCAGTCCTTTTGGCTGTTTCAGAGACAGCTTATAAAGGTCATCTGAGGCTAAATGTGTCCTCCTCATAACCAGATCTAATGAAGGTCCCATCTCTTCCAGTTCAATTCTGGGTATTTTACAGCCAGATTTCTTCAGAAGCACTCTAGGAGGAGAAAACCAACCAAAATCAAAATTGTCCTCTGTGCTAGAGATTTTTCCAGCTTCCTTAAGAACAGATTCAATCCTGCAGTTCAAAATCCTATTAAATCAACTGCTACCACTAACTCTATCATTGGGAAAGGCATCTATCAATAACAATTTATAATAAATCCAATCCCATTACAATTTGAACACATCCAAAATATGACATGGCTAATATAATTTATTTTTTTTTTAACAAGACCACCATAATCAGTATCACTTCTAAAACTCAGCCCCAATACCCTGAAAGCCATATCACTTTTCAAATTCAAAACAGCACCCTGAGTATTATTAGACATAAAAATATTCACTATAATTTAGAGCAAAATAACTTGAGCACTTATCTGAGACAGTGTTTTGGTTCTTTGTTTTTAAGAGTGAGGCTGATTAAAATGATTTTGTATTAAGAGAAATCAAAATCACATGGAACACAAGCTATGAATGTTCACAGACTCTTGAGGCAGGGAGTGACTGTGAGGGTGAACACCAATGCAACAAGAAAGATTTCCTTGTCCTGCCTTTTCCTGGTTTTCCTTGTGCATCTTTGTCTGAAGCCTATCCCCTGTTGTTCCCTGGCAAACACCCAAGTGAGGAGAGTCATAGAAAATCAGCCTGAGAACAGACTAAGTCCATCAAGTCTAAGACAGTGTCCAGAATTCACTAAGTCAATTCACACCACCTTACTAACCGAGCCATATGAAAGAGCAATCCTCTGAGGAAGGAGGAGCTTGACAAGGAAGCAGACAGCAGAGCTAGGGCTCAAGTGCTTTCCTTCTGCTGTACAAATTACACTGGAGCACCTCTACACATTGCATGTTCTAAATGCTCAAGCCAGTTCAATTTCACAACTACAGATTAAAGTTGACAAGTGTACCAAAACCCAGACAAATAGATAAAATGCATACTCACTTGTAGCTTCTCATGTAAATTTTCCCATCTACAGCTGTGAAATGCAGAACGTACTCTAAACCAGCCAGACGAATACTGGGCACAGTGGGACCTCTGAAGAAATCTGAGAGAGTATTTAAAAGGAATAAATGCCAGGTTTCTTGGGTGAAAATAAAACCAACAGATGCCTGTAACAAATTTGTGATGTGATGTGGGCCCATTTTGAAATAGGAATCTCACTAAAGAGCCACTACTTAAAACTGCAGCCTGGCCAATACACAGGACAGAAATTTAACATTGCATGTGTTAGTGTGCACTGGTGAATCCAAATGTGTGTGGATATCCTGACAGGAACACACTAACTTCCCAGAAATCATTTGGTAGCAATATACATGCTACCTACATATGTACTTCCTATACATAAGTGCATGGAAAAGAGCAAATACACTTTCAGAGCAGTAACTTAGCATTATTTACCTAATGGGAATAATTGCATTGTCTGCTCTTTTTAATATTCATCTCTAAAATCAGGGGAAAAAAATGATCTTCTTTGGTGTTTAGGCCAGTCAATGCTCAAACAAACACACTTCAGTACAGAGAAGCAATTTCCTCAGGTATCTGTTTAAAGACATCATTCAAACCTAATATTTGAATCTTAATCACAGCCAGATTTGGAACACTAGAAAGAGGGATCAAAACCAGTACACAGCAGATCAAAACTGCACCTTGTCTACTCTTAGCTACATTTTCTCTCTCTGACTTTGGGGAAAAAGTTTAGAAATATAATTTCTTTCATATCTCCCTCACAACAAGGCACTTCTGTCCTCTGGGTAAAGCAGTATTTGTCATTACGTCTGATGCTTTCTTTATAAATAAGCAACACATCTATGAACATAAGACACTTCAAATACTTGCCCAGTTTGCAAAAAGAACATTAAAATACAGGTTAAATACAAAATGGGCCACCTCTAGTAAGGTTCTTATATCAGGCTATGAAAATATACTGTGCAATCAGAGAGCCTGCAATGAGCACAGCAATCTGTCCAATATATGCAGAGGGTGGAGAAAGAATGTGACCCTGACCAAGGGAACAAGGTGTGCTAAAAAACATGACAGGGCAATGCTGAAACATAGGAGAACTGCTAACAGATGCAAAACACATCACTCTTTTCTGCTCTGTCCTGTTTTCAGATCCCTTGGCTACTTGTCTTTTCCTTCACTACCTTTTTGCAAGAGTATCAGCACTGAGTGACATCCAAAGCACAGTTTGGCTGGCAAATACCAGATGGAGTCAGCCCAGGAAACTTTCTTGGTCAATTAAATACTCTCTTATTTCGAGTCTAACTTGTAGTTAGAGGAAAAGTTGCAAATAAAACGTTGTGTTCACTTGCAGCATATTTTTTTCCCTACAGTTAGTTCTCTGCAGGTACACAAGCTTACATTCACAGTGGTTTTATTGGCAACACCTCCCTTTCATATTTTCCTGTGGCATCATACATCTTTTTACCCACAGGATGATCTCTTCCAATAAACGCAGGTGGTCAGGAATTTGTTTCCTGGCAACACTGAACAGCTGCAGAAACCTTAGACTTCAACAACCAGAGAGTTGAAGTTTTTAAAACATACTCTTAATTTACAACTCTTGCTTTGGTTGGACTAGAGACTTGCTTTCTCCTTTCTTTCCATTCCTAGCTCGCTCTCCCCCCTAGTCCTCAAACATGTTTCCCGAAAGTCTAATTTACTCTTTCCAACAGAGAGCTTTTCAGGACCTTTCTATTTCCAGATAAAAACTAATTGATTTCAGAATGTACCTCTTGCTGTATCAATTTGCATCCAAAAGCTTGTAACACTGTATTCTATGTAGCTCCTGTGTGATTGCAGTTCAAACATTTCCTAGCCAGAAAAAGCCCTCAAAGCTATTCAAACCCTCAAAGAGAGTCTGTGTGAGGAAGGCTGTTTAAAGACCAAGGTGACAGCCAATCTAAAATTGCAGAGATCTGCCAACCAACATTTTAGAAAGTGTATAAGCAAGCCCTACAGTGGTCTGGCCATTTTTAGGAGAAAATAGATGTGCAATAACAGAACTAACAACAAGCAGGCAGTGTTTAAAGAGTTGAAACATCTTATAGATATAGGCATAAAAAATTATTAGAATTTCATTAAATGCATTCCAAGACTTACATCATTTAAATGAACTACACTACCAAGTTGGAGAGACATCAAAACCAAAAGAGAAAAAGTGGTAGGTCTTTGTCTTCTAGGTCTCCAAAGAAAATCCATCTGTCATTTATTTCTCCTAAGCAGCTTCTTCCACTTCACAGTTTAACCAGACTATATCATTTGGTTACCACGAAGACAATAATTCACCCTTACCCTTTATTTTACCAAGAAACTGCTGTAAGATGATGTCCAAACATGCATAAGCCCTTTTGATATCACAAAAGCAATGAAAGCTTGGTTGCTCCTCAGCATCACTGGCATCACAGTGCTTTGGCAACGAGAAGCTGTCAGCTATCTGATATTCCCTCTGAGATCCCAACAATACTGGTACAGCAACAAAATATTTGTAGCTGTTGTTATAAAGACATTCTTCTATCTTTCTTAGCAAGAGTAGCAGCTTAAGGGTACCATCTTCTGCAGAAATAGAACAAATCACTTCTTCCTTATTGGTTAAGGGCAATTTTGAAGCAAGGTCAGATTAATACCCAAACGATTTTAATTTGTTAGTGATACCTTCAAGCCTTTACTCTCCTTAACCTTTTTCTTTGTCTATTGTTTTGGATCTGGGTATTTCACAGAACTCAGTAGAATAATTAAGACCTGGAGTACTTGGCATACGTTCAAGAAGAAAGATTGGGTGTGGAGTATATTTGACTGCCAAGTCATTACAGGAGAAACAACAGGAGAACATCAAGAGAAAAAGGAAGGACTACTCAGTTATTTGGCAACTATCTTACTATGCATCTCTCCCATTTCAGCTGTTTGATCATGGGCTGCTTGAGCACATCTGGATGCCCATCACTGTGCAGATGCCTGAACAAGATACACTTCAGAAAATGCTTCACCTGCTTCCTGTGTAAATTCTCATTTACAGTGACACAAATGTGTCACTGTCATTTTGGAAAATGACAGTTTTCCAACAATCAAAGTAATGAACTCTAGTGAACATGAAGTTTCATCTTCAGAGTCTTTGAGGATATTCTTTTTTCCTCCCTTTAAAAGTCATCATGATGAGTTAACTTTAATTTTATGTGACATGAAACCTACAAGTGCTCATTCTTGTTATCCTTCTGCATTGAACATAAGCAAGCATTTACTGACAAACTAGCTTTTCCCAACACATCATATTACTACAGACCCATGCAATCCTACTGTCCAAATAATCAAAATACTGACCAATAAGAAGGCTCTTCAGTCTTCTGTATTCTTCATTCACATCAAACACGTCACCAGCAAATATTAACATAGGTTTTGTCCCTTCAGGACACTTACTGTTCTGTGGAATAAGAATTTTAAAACAACAAAAATTCAGACAGTTAGGGAACATATCATTGATTTAATAGGTGGCCAGTCATTCAACACTGAAATAAAAACTGCTGTCATCTGTGACCAATAGGGACAGAATAGATCAACCAAACTAAATTAAAAATCAGATCATAAAATTAACATTCTGGAATACACAAAGTACCAATCCTCACATACCGCATGAAACCCTTCTTAAACAATTCAGTTCAGAGCACAGAAAAAATTGCAACAATAAAAATCCACCAGTAGATGTCACTGAAATACTGAATTAGCAATTCCTTACCTTGATATCTTTTAGGGATACAAACTTCTCAATGCCCAGCTCAATCATGTCTAGCACATGGTAGTCAAACATGCGACCTGTGAGAGTAAAAAAGAAAATACAGCTATTTAAATATTCACTGAAAACTACACCTATCATCCCAATAAAAACCCAAGTGAGACTTATTACCTATTATCAGGTTGTTAGGTCGCTTCTTGTTATGAGAGCCAAAAAGAAACAGAGAACAATCTGATTTCTTGGAAAAAAATTCCTGCGACAGAAGAAAAGAATCAAACTTTTGAGTTGCAGTTCACAGGGTTTAAAATATTCTGCAAAGGCATATGGCACAAACACATGAGTTTAGGAGCTGCTTAATGAGAAGAGCAACTGCACTTACCAGAAGAGTTTTGAGCATGTCATGAGTTTTTCAGCACTTATGCTAAAACTGACAGCTGGATTAAAGATTCAAATAATTTCTTTTTGCATCTTAAAATACAAGTCAGCCGATTTTTTCTTGCCATTTTATCTAGAATACCCTTTCTTGTAATTCCTGATTATTTGGTTTTACAGAAGATTCTTTCCACCACTTCTCCTTGCCTGACAAGTAAGTATTGGCAAGCTGGCTGCCGTTGTAATGTCACATTGTAGTTTCCCAACTAAGCTTTATGCAGCATATTGGCTTTGCCTGACAGCTTCTGAACAACCAGTTAATTCCCTCAACAGCAAGTCTAACAACATCTGCACTTGGCACAAGAGTCCTACTACAGAGCAACTTCATGTCAATTTATTATTTAAGACTAAGATACTACCTTAAACCAAGCCAGTGGTGACTATGACAGAGATCTTTTCTCCAGGAAAATAGATTAGAGAATTTATTATGGAACAATGTCCAGAGCCAACAGTACAGCAGTTCTTTCTAAAGATGTCCAGCTCCAAAGTCTTTTTATGCACTTCTACCTCCCAAGGCAGCTCCTCATCTTGTCTATCAACAGTGGCTCCATGATGTACACACACACAACTTAGCAGTGCTTCCCACAAGTATATACTTGCACTTGGCTCTTGTGAAGCACAGGACACTTATCTCCCTACCCCTGCAACAGCAGCAGCAGCTCAGAGAGGACATTGCAGCTCTGCCCCTCTGGGAGCTCAGAGAGACTCTTGGAGAGGCCGGATTAATTGCATGTACAAATCACACAGCTCAGCATCGAGTTTTGCCACCAGATCCCTGAGAAATGCTGACTCTAGACAGGCCAAGAACAGACCAGAGAGGACTCCTCTTGAAACACATGCTCATACAGCTCTGCTAATCACTCTGTGTTGATATCTGTACACCCTCTAATAGCTGTATATTTTATTAAAAATATGTAAAAAACTCAAATGCTGCGAATGTGCCCTGCATATACTGCAACGACACATACACTGCAAAACGGCCCTTTTAAAAAAATACCTCCTCTACCCAGTCAGCTAGGACTGCTGCTTAATGATTGAAAGGGGCTTGGTGAGCTTTTCCACCAGCTCCCTAAGCACCCTTGAAGGATCCCATTAGCCCCACAGACATGTGTGTCTGAGTGGTGTAGCAGGTCACCAGCCATTTCTTCCTGCATTATGGGGGCTTCACTCTGCTCCTTGTCTTCCAGCTCAGGATACCCAGAAAGCAACTGGTGCTGCTCTTATAGACTGAGGCAAAGAAGGCATTAAGTACCACAGCATTTTCCTCATCCCTTGTCCCTGTGTTTCTGTCTGCATCCAGTAAAGGATGGAGATTCTCTTTAGCCCTCACTTTGTTGGTGATTTAATCACAAAACCATTTTTTATTGTCTTTTATGGCAGTAACCAGATTAAGTTCTAGTTGGGCTTGGGCCCTTCTAATTTTCTCCCTGCATACCCTCACAACATCTTTGTGATCCTCCTGAGTGGCCTGCATCTTCCAAAAGTGATATACTCTCATTTTACCCCTTAGTTCCAGGCAAAGCTCTATTCAGACAGGCTCTTCTTTCCTGATAGTTCATCTTTTTGCACACAAGGATAGCCTGCTCAAAAGTAAGAGCTTTTGAGTTCTCTTGTTGTAAGAGATAACACTGTTTATACTTACCAATGATGTTTGGTCCTCAAAAGGCCTGGTAACATTTTTCCTGAGAGAAGGAGAAAAAAACAAGTTAAAAGAAAAAAAAAAAAAAGGAACGGGCCCAGATAGCCACTTCTTATTAATTCTCTGAAAGGAAAAAGTTTTGCATTCTACCAGAAACTCCAGCAGTAAAAGCTCAGTTTGAGTTCAAATCACAAGTCATGTAACTACTGCCAGGAATGGTTTAGTACCATCATTGTCATTCTAAGCACTTTCATCCACATTTCCTGCCTCCTGGGGCCTGACACCACCACCACCACCAGTGACACTATGAATAACTGTCTTAGCCTGTTCATTCATTAAATCTAGACAACAATTTACAGTTGTTTCTGCAGTACATTCATACAGATGCTGGGTTCCCATTTTGAACAAGGCTTAGAGCTGAATCCTGCTCTGTACCACCTGCCACAGAACAGGGCTCAGCACCAACGCCGGTCACACATAGCTTGTTTCCAGTCTATTGAAAATTCTGATCAGTCATCTTCTGCACCCTGGTCACTGTTCAAGCCCCCACGCTAGCCTGCATCTCCACTCATGCCCTGCAACTACCAAAAGCTGTCTGTCTGTCTGTCAGAAGACTCAAAGATGCCAAAGCGAGATCACTTACCTTTTATACAGTACAGCAAAAGGCTTCTTCACAGCATACTGCAAAACACAAAGTTTAACACATGTCACCTCTAAAACATGCACAGCACTGTTGTTTTTACAACCCAACAGGATCTTGTGAAACAGTAACTATGCAGAGCAGGCTAGAAGGAGGTATCTCAAAAGGCCTGCTCACAGTAATACCCTTTGAGCTGGTGACAATCTTGTTTCCAAATTCATTGCACAAGAAATTATTTGTAGAAACTAAGAAATAAAAAATTAACTGAGAAACAGCTGAAATCAAAGGCATGTAATGCAACCCCTCTGCTTCTAAGGAGCATAAAGAAAAACGGAGAGAACAACAACTTGATTATAAGAAGCATAAAAGAATACGAAAACAACAGAGCAAAGAGACAAATGAGTGTAGGAACAGCTATAATATTTTGAGCTATGGAGTTAGGAGACAGGATTGGTAACTTAGTTTTAGAAGAGGCTGAAAGCTCCCTGTCAATACACACAGTCAGCCTACAGGATTCTGGGATATGACTTAGCTGTGTGATACAGTCCCAGTTCTGTACCTAATCCTCTTAATCCTCTTGTTTTCAAACAGACTTGGCAGCACTTCACCTTATATACTAGACGATTGTAAAAAAAACCCAAGAGAGCAAGCTCAAAACTTCTGGCAAAGAAGTTTCTGGAAGAAAACAATCTCCATTAAGAAGCAGGTAATGACGCCTTTGGAGTACTGGTCATTCTGAGATTTGGGGTACAGGGAGAGTATGAAAATACTTATAGTGCAGCAGAGACAAAAAATTGTAAGAAAGAGAGAGGAAGGTTGCATGCTATGTCCAACAACTTACAATGTCTTTAAGCACTTCAGTCACTGTTAAATTTGCATTTCCTCCTTTTATGAGCATAGCATTTTTTGTATTTTCATTTAGCTTGGGTTCTCTCTTCTCAAGAAATCTTTTTGCTCTCTTAGTTTTAGGCTTTCTGTAACAATAAATTACAAGTTAAAAGCTTAATATATGTAACAAGACTTGACACTACAGAAAACAGCGAAGCCAAACAAGAACTGGAACAAACTGTGTTCAAGTAACTTGTTTCAATGACTCAAACTAATCCCAACCTGCAGAATTACGATCAATGCCAAAAGTCCTGTCTCAGGTGAATGTGTTTCTACTGCCACTCTTCTTCCTCTCTGTCCCCCCAAACTAGCAAAGGTGATTTTATAGTCTTGTGCTTTTCAGTTTCTGCTAATTTAGAGCTCAAGCTATACTAAATTTCCAGCCTACTGCAGGCTGAAGGATTCCCCTCACACCAGCTCCCTCAACCAGCCAGAAACTTCCTTATGAGAAGAAAACAAAGTTCCTCAAAGACCACCAACGGCCCCCAAAATAAAAGCACAGGCCCAGCACATCCATCTGTTGTCAGGAACCAGCAAGGAGCGCTGGGCACCATCCAGGTGAAATACCACAGCCTTTGCAGGGGCACAGACCTTATACACATCAGTGGCTACATGGCTTAAGAATTACAGTTCTTCACTAGATTATCTTCTCAGTAAAGCATTAGTATTATTTCTTTCTTTAAAACAAACAATACCCCCCCCACACACACACAAGTGTCAGAGCATCGTCAGGGGTGGAAGGGGCCTCTGGAGATCACCGAGTCCAACCCCCTGCCAAGGCAGGGTCACTTGGAGCAGGTGGCACAGGAATGTGTCCAGGTGGGTTGGGGCTGTGTCCACAGAGGGACACTCCAGGATCTCCCTGGGTCTGTTCCAGTGCCCCGTCACCCTTCATGTAAAGAAGTTCCTCCTCACGCTGAGGTGGGACTGCTTGTGCTTTAGTTTATGGCAATTGTTCCCCATGCTGTCGCTGGGCATCGCTGAAGCTTCAGAAATAAAAAGACCTCTCTCAGGTGTACGGAAACACACAGATTCAACACCAGCTGGGCACCGCAGCTATTTTAAGCTAAGTAAGGGCTGTTTGGCCACCACTGAAAAGACGGCAGCGCTCAGCTTCCTCTTTCCCGCACGTTTTCCACAAGGCTTTTCTCTCTGCTGGCTGTCCCACCGCAACCCGCCCCGGGCCGCCTGCCGTTCCCGTTTCCCAGAGCGGGTTCCCCCGGCACACTCACACCACCCGGTCCAGCGCGTCCATCGCTGCCCTCACGTGCGGCGGGATCCGCGGCAGCCGCCGGCCGCGTCACATCCGCCGGGAGAGCGGGGCGGGGCACGGCGCATGCGCGGGGCGCGGCGGCTCCGCTCGGTGGTGCCGGGGCGCGAAGGGTGTGGGGGGAGCCCGTGCGGGGCACTTGGGCTGCTCGGCCTGGAGCAGGGACTGAGGGGAGACCTCAGTGCAGTCTGCGACTTCCTCCCGAGGGGAACAGGAGGGGTGGACACTGATCTCTTTGGTGACCAGTGCCGGGACCCGAGGAAATGGCCTCGGGTTGTGCCAGCTAGGAGGGTTAAGTTGGATATCTGGAAAAGGTTCTTCACCCACAGGTTGTATGGTTGCAAAAAGTTAGGGTTAATAATAATAGAAACAAAAGCTCGACCATGAGAAATAAAACTTTAAAAACCCCAACAATATTGTGAATGTACAAGTTGTATATGATATACATAAAATGTTTTCAAAAAATAATACTGGCTACCAGATGAACTAGAACAAAGAAACAGCTTCAGTGTAGCACTGAAAGAAAAGGCTAAGAAAGCCAGGAAACCAATGCTGCTGGAATACTCCTTTTACATAGGGAAAAAACCTGACATGCATAGTGCCAGACTAAGAAGTTAACAATTAACAAAACATGGGAGAGTTGCTGTGTTTGCATTCTGTCAGAGAACAAACTCTTGAAGCCCCTCTCTGTTGTCAGTGGCTGAAGCAGCCATAGCAAGAGCCCTCTCTGTGCACCACAAACCCTCCTCCCTCAGGCACTCAAGAGCCTGCGTATTCCCAGGGTAGTTATTCCAGTTATAATTGTGCTCTACCTATCAGCACTACGCAAATCAAGTGTGAATGATGATGTTTTTAAACTTCCATGGTTGCAGTTAAATCCAGAGGGATGGCTGCGTGGTCTCCCTGAAACCTCAAATGCAACACTACTATGTGAAAGATCCACACCCAGGCTGAAGGCACACAGAACATGTTCCCTTTTCTTCCTCTCCTTGCCTCCCTTTCCCCCAAGATTCAAGTTGCTTCTACACAGGAAAAAAAAAAAAAGAGAATAATGGGATTGATGGTTTGAAACTGTTGCCGTTTTAATGATTTCTCTTTAGTGATGTTGTGCTGTGAACAACGCTGTGAGTGAGCTTCTCCTGTGATCATTACTAATTAAGGTATTACATAATTATGCTGGAATTAATTAGGTGTTCCCATCCTCACAGCACTGTTGCTGTTACATTGTTTTTAGGGAGGCAGAGAAAAGTAGGAAAGAAGGGTCAGGGAAAAAATGTTTTCCATTTTAAAATTGTTGTGCTTTTGAAAACATTATCTCGGGTGCACCACACACTCAACTGTGATATAGAATGGTGTGTGGTAGTACAAATGATGTAGCAGTATCAACCCACAGACTAGCTAGGCAGCACAATACAGTCACATGGACTAGCCTAGGAACCACTGATGCATGATACAGGATCTTAAGTATAAAACCCTTCAGAAAAATGCCACAGAGGAAGATTAGAGACAAGAAGTTACTGTGAGGAAAAAGAAAAATGGGGTGACCACACTTCCTTTTGTATAACATGCATTATATTATACAGAAAATGGGGGAAGCAGCTTGACAGATGCCTCTTTAAGACATGGATTTCATTTGCTGACAAGTCTGCAGGGGTTTTCAAGACTTGAGTGGACAAAGCCCTGACCAACTTGCCCTGAATTTCAGTGCTGACTCTATTTTACATAGGAAGTTAGATGAGAGACTCCCCTGAAGTCCCTTCCCACATGAAAGATTTCTAAACTCCATCAAGGAGACAAAGGACAATAGGGAGAATCTAAACTAAGCAATTTGATGAGTATTCGAACAGTCAGTAAAAGCCACACTTACTTGATTTGTTTTCTTTCAATAACTGCAGTACAAGAGCAGGCAGTATGTGGCTGAATACAACACACAAGGTGAAGCTATACTTGAAAAATTCAGGACTTTATTTTAAACAATGGTGTTTCTTTCTTTTTACAAAATGTTTCAGACTGTTCAATACATCAACATTTTTCTAAGCTAGGAGTTTCTTTTAATTATGTAACCATTTCCACTTGTTCAGTTTTGAGGTAGGGAAACATACATTTCCAGTCAGTGGTTTTAAAAAACACTTAAGCCCTTCCCACTATAATTCAAACAAAAGCAATGCACAAGAACATAATATCTGTTTTTCCACTATTCATTTTTCAGAGAAGGTGGAAACCATGTCATGAACTATGAAAGTTGGCCCATTAATTCCGTGAAGAAATCCTGAAAAGATCGCAGTTAATATCATGGAGGTACATCCTCTAAGGCAGCATTTCCAGAAGGAGATTCCTCTGCCCCAGAAGCAGAGCTGTCAGGCAGAGGAATAGGGGCATCTGTTTCCAAGGTGTGCTGTTTTTCCAAGTCAGAGTTCATGTCAGAATTTCCTTTACCACTCACCTCTCCCTCTGACTCTTCAGTCAATTTATCTTGGGCCTGAGCTGACTCCTCAGAATCATCCTTTTCAGGCAGAAAACTGCAAATCATATTAAGCCTGCTGTAGGAAAAATCTCTGTCCTTGATCTGCAACCACTCTACTCCACCTGACATAAAAGAAGGAAAATTCTATTAGTGACAAAAGGAGTGCACAGCAGTTTTTAATTCATTTAAGTTCACTGTTATTAAGGGTGAGCCTGACTAAAATCTAAATAAAAAAAAAACCACTTAGAATAGAAAGATATGCATGTCCCTCTCCTATTACTTTTCACATACCCATTTACTACTTTTCGTAGTCAGAAAATACAATCCAGGACTAAAAAGATCTTTCCTCTGATCCAGAAAACCAGTTCCTGTTGTATTTAGGTGTCTGATGCCACCCTTAGGCTCTTAAAATAACTTAAACATAAATCAAAATGCAGAGAAAATATTTCATTAATGCAATGAAGAGAATAGAATCTTTGTGCACCTAAATACTAGATCTTCTGGCAATAGGTAATGACAACAGAAATAGGACACAGTTCTTGCACTCTCTTTAACTCAAGTGTAACAACAAGTTGGAACAACAGGTTGAAACACACCCCAAATAGGAATGGGATTCGACTCCCATTTTGATTTTTACTCAGTACATGCTGTCAATTCACAAGATGCTGTAGTTACTTTGTATGCACAAGTTAAATTCCTGTCAGGGTACAGAAACAAAGTGGTTTTCAGTACTTATCAGTACTGCTGCTCCAGAATAAAAAAGGCCTTTGTATTAAGCAAAATACTCTGTAGTCTCAATTCAGTATTACCTATACTATCACAATAATGGTTTCAGTTTAATATTACATAATTAATTCTATAGAAGGAAGTGGTATGTGGTATTGATAAGAATGCTGATGTTTGGTTAGATTCTAGTTGACATTTCATTTTACACTCCTATGGCCAGTGTCCAGCTGACTGCTCATATTTAAGGTAAAATGGCTATATATTCTTAAAATATGAAGCAGTAACACTGACTTGAGTGAAAAAAGCATATAAAAGCAGTAGGACAGCTCTAATGGATACTGCTATATATAGTAAGATATTCAGTATTTGACTATGTAAAAGTACTGACTTTTGTACAAAAAAAAATAAATAAAGCAAACATATGAACCCTGAGTTCTGCCTACAGAATGAAAATCAATATAAATGGTCTTCTAGGTATGTCTTCGCAAGTAATTGAAATTCATTTCCATTCAACTGTAAATTCAGTAAGTACAATTCAGTTCTTCTCAACAATTACAGAGACTCGGAGAGCCATTAGAAAAAATGATGGAAATAGGGAAAAAAAGTCAACAAAGAACTACTAAACAGCACCTCTGATTTTAAAACTTTTAGGTGACAGAAGAACATACCAGGGAGCATCAGCATATGTTTGCCCTACTCTTACACTTCTTTGCAGTGATCTCCTACTAGCCATTTCTGGAGGCAGCACTGGTCAGAAATGTATTTAATTTTTAAATTTAAATATACACATATGGTGTCTAAAGAAGAAAATTCCTTTAATTTCCTGCACGCTCTTGAATCAAACACTTGATAAAGGCTGACGCTCCCAAGCATAATCCACTCATATCCACATGCATAAGAGCAGAATCACCCACCAACATTCTCTTCTCCTTCCTTCTTTTCTGTCAGAAGGGTCCGTGTCATGTTCAACTTCTTCACTGTGTGGCACTTGTATTTCAGTTGCACTTTTTGGTTGCCTTCTGCATCTACTAAGGAGAGAGGAAAAAAAAACCAATACCCAAGCCCCAATCGTTATAGTGAATTCCACTAGCAACGGACACAAGATAAATCTTTTTAACCTCCACAGCTACTGAAACAGAACAACAAATCACAACAATTACCTTGCTCTGTGTTTTCTTCAAAAACCACACAGGTTCCCAAGGCATCTATGAAAAACAAAGTGAGAAAGTTCTAGAGACTAACTTATATCTGCAGATAATGTGTCAGAATATATCAGCTGCAGATAATGTGCCCACTGGCCCAGCTGTGGGAATGTTCTGACTTCCAGCCCCCCACAGAGGCACAGCATTGTAAGGAGCTCAGGAGCAGGCAGGAGTACCACAGTCACTGGAGTTCCTACAAGGGAGGATCCCAGACCACTTTCTTCCAGACTAGTGTTGTCACCATAGGGCAAATGAGAGAACTACGGATTGCACAGTGTGTCAGTCCTGCTTACACAGGAGACAACAGCACTTTAAAGCATTTTATATCCCACGTTTATGTCTGCAATAGTACTAGCTAGTGCACCCCAGAGTCAGCTTCCAGACGTACTTTCCCTGGAAGTACCATGGATGCATGGTTAATTTAGCAGTGAACTCAGACTGCTGCTACTCTACATGGTGTTATACAACTACCCACAACTTCAGCATCTCACAGGACCAACTGCAGTAAAACCACCTGATGTTAAGAAACTTCCTTGGGCCACATGAAAAGGGAGAGATTGTATTCACATAAGTTTTCCTACCTTCATACTCTCCTGCAAATACATATCTGTCCACTTGTAAAATGGGCCTCTCTGTCTCTATTCCCTGTGCAAAGAAGGATAAAATTGCGTAACGTCAGGTCTGTATTAGCCCAGGTGCATTTCTCGCTGTAAGACCAGCAAAGACAGACATAGCAGAATCCACATTATACCAATTCCTCATCATACATGTTCCTTTAAGTATATTAAATACAAAAAACCCCCCAGATAATGCTCTTTTAGTAATCATAATAAAACCTAGTTGAGAACTGTATAGAAAATGCTCTAGTATATTACCACAAATTTAGACCAAACTGCAGCCAACAATCTATATAAGTTAAAGTGCTGTTATTTCTTCTAGGAAATTAATGTAACCTCCATTTCAAATTAACAAAAATGTGTTTGCATGAAGATGATGTTATTTTCTAAGCTTCAATTAATACAAGTTCTAGAAAGTGGAATAACTTGCAAATTGGAAAATACAGAGGATGAAGAGGTCCAGCACAAGGCATATTATCAGCACCAGAAGTGCCACTGCAAGGTCACAGAAGCTTCTGTGATTACTGTGTGTCTCTATTGTGAAGGAGTTGGAAATTGTTGCTATTTTATTTCTTTTTTTAAACGAGGAGTGGAAGAGTAAGGAAGCATTTCTTTCAGCTCATTCCCTTCCTCTAGAGCACAGGTTTTCCAAATGTACAAGCCAGTATTGCATTTTTCTTATATAAGATATACCTACACACTGTATTTTGATAAAAATCAATGTCTGAACAGAATACACTAATTAAGGCAAAATTACTTTGAATAGTACCTTGTGAACATCAGAATTATGCAGGACATGAAGAAAAGCACATGCTAAAAGTTTTGAAGGCATTATGTGGTAAATTGCATAAAATACAGGATAGCATACGGGTTAATATGAATTTGTGCAATTTTCCTCATATATTTCTGTGTTTCAAAAGTACAAGATCAACAAGATTTAAGCTCTGGGATTCTCTTTCTTCTGCATAAATTGGAACACCAGTAACACTAAGCTAACATATAGAACATTTTTGTGGGTTTTTTTCTTCTACAAGAAATAAAAATAATAACACATCAGTACTAAACAATAGCATTATGGGGGTTTTACATTCAAAATCTTATTTCTTTGGCTGATTTGCATTCCTTTGTGGACTACGCAGACTTGGAGACTGTCTTCCCCTTATGCAACTGCATCACAGAAAACTTGGTAAACAGAGCAGACTCTTTAATTTAGGTTTTAACAACACTCATCCCTTACAAAAAGTCTCAAGGAATATTTACTCTGCTGAGTGAATGCAAGTAAAGGTGGATACAAGTAGGACACAGTATGGATACTTTAACCTTCTATTAGCAACTTTAGAAGGGCATCTCAAAGCCCTTATTTAAACAAAGCCCAGTATTTTAAAGAATCCCACCAGCAGTACTGAAGCATCTGTAGCCATTGGGCCATCAGTATGAATGGTACATGTAAGAGATTTCAAGAGACTTAGATCAGATCAAGGAAGGAAGTCTGCTTATAAAAGCATATCCATCCAAAGATGAATATTTTATGAATTTTTATTGTATTTGTACTTCTGAGACATTCAGAATTTACTATACCACTCACATATATTGTGATCAGTGGCACACTCAGATGTTCTCCTCCATCTTTTCAGCCTATAGCAAAGGTCTACTCTGAGAAAGTATTTGCAGATCAGTAGTAGTTGTACTACCTATACAGCCCTCTCAGTCTACACAGGTTTTGAAGGGCAGATAAAATCTGTCCTATACAGATAAAGTGATTAAAAAAACCCCAAAAACTCAAAAGGAAAGGGACAGGGAAACCAGATTCCTACAATAACCTTACAGTGAAGCAAACAACATCCAAAACTGTTTACAAAATGCTTAATACCCAGTTATCCTTTACAAGACCTGAACTTTCCAGGACACAGCTGCAAAAAACCCCACTGTAAATACAGTGCAAATCTTAAATATTTTGCTTTACCTGTCTGCTGTATTCCAGTTATTTGAAGAAGGGTGATTAACAATTATATTTAATTGTGTGAAATACATAATTTTTAAAAAATTAACTTAGAACTTGAAATCAGACCAGATACTGGTCCAAGCTTATATATACTTCTGAAAAACCTTCCTTACATTTATGCAATAATATATTCAAAGACTTAATGCTGTTTCTGAATAAAAGCCCACAACATGCAGCCAAGTACAGCACACATAATTCTCTATCAAAGATTTGATCTACTGTTATCAATGTCAATAAATTCAGAAGCAGCCTCACTCCCTTGTTCACATCCATAATAACTTACCCCTTTCCTATTGTGCTGTAATCACTCACCAAAATCTTGCACTTGTTTTCACATTTTTCTAAGAAGTCTGAATCAATAATTCCTGATAGCTCGACCATGACCAGTTGCTCCTACAAGACAAGTTGATAATGTAGAGCCATAACTCAGGGGAAAAAGAAAGGGCCCCCCCAAAAGCAATCTACCCCAATAAGAACAGCATATAAAGACACAGCCTTTCAGGATAAACAGACCCCAAACTGGAGTTTATGCTGCATTTTGTCAAGAGATAGAACTCTTGTAATACCGAGGGAAATGTAGTGACCCACTACTCCATAAGACACCTGTTTCACACACGAATTTCCTGGCCTTTTCTTCCTAGCAAGCACTGGAGGAGCACTTTTCTCACCCTTGAAAAATGAGCATCAATACGGATCTGGGGAGACCCTACAGCACCTTCCAGTACCTAAAGAGGGCCTACAAGGGAGCTGGAGAGGGACTTTTTACAAGGGCCTGTAGTGACAGGACAAGGGGGTAATATATTTAAATAGAAAGTGGGTTTAGATTAGATATGAAATTTTCATTAATGAAAATAATTTTTTTTTACTGAGTAGGGGGAAGTGTGGCACTGGAACAGATTGCCAGAGAATCTGTGGCTGCCCCATCCCTGGAAGTGTTCAAGACTGGGCTGGATGAGACTTTAAGCAACCTGGTCTAGTGGAAGGTGTCCCTGCCCATGGCAGGGGGTTGGAACCAGATGATTTTTAAAGGCCCTTGCAACCCAAACCCTTCTCTGATTCTGTGATTTTATGGCGATAGGAGTCAACAGAAACTGCAAGTTCGCTCTCTGACCACGCCGTTTTCCGGGAAGCCCAAGGAAGAACAGCCAGAACCACACAGCTGTGGGGACGAGACCGCTGTGGGTACCGAGAAACCCGCCGGCCCCGGGGAAACGCGCTCGGCCTCTCTGCCTGCCTGTCCCGCCGGCCGGGCGGAGCGGGGCTGGGCCACGCCCCGCGGGGGGCCGGACCCTTCCCCCGGGGCTGCGGAGCGCCCCGGTGTCGGCATCCACCAACCTCCACCTCGTCCTCCTCCGCTCCGTCGCTCCTCCCGCCCTCGCTGCCCGCCTCCGCTGCCGCTGCCGCCGCCGCCGCCGCCATGTCGCCAGCGCCCGCCCCGCGCCCGCCTCAGCGCGCACCACGTGNTCACGGCCCGCTTCTCTCTCCGGGCCCCGCTCCTCCCTCAGGACCGCGCTCCTCCCTCACGGCCCGCTTCTCTCTCCGGGCCCCGCTCCTCCCTCAGGACCGCGCTCCTCCCTCACGGCCCGCTTCTCTCTCCGGGCCCCGCTCCTCCCTCAGGACCGCGCTCCTCCCTCACGGCCCGCTTCTCTCTCCGGGCCCCGCTCCTCCCTCAGGACCGCGCTCCTCCCTCACGGCCCGCTTCTCTCTCCGGGCCCCGCTCCTCCCTCAGGACCGCGCTCCTCCCTCACGGCCCGCTTCTCTCTCCGGGCCCCGCTCCTCCCTCAGGACCGCGCTCCTCCCTCACGGCCCGCTTCTCTCTCCGGGCCCCGCTCCTCCCTCAGGACCGCGCTCCTCCCTCACGGCCCGCTTCTCTCTCCGGGCCCCGCTCCTCCCTCAGGACCGCGCTCCTCCCTCACGGCCCGCTTCTCTCTCCGGGCCCCGCTCCTCCCTCAGGACCGCGCTCCTCCCTCACGGCCCGCTTCTCTCTCCGGGCCCCGCTCCTCCCTCAGGACCGCGCTCCTCCCTCACGGCCCGCTTCTCTCTCCGGGCCGCGCTGTACCCGGAACCGGCCTGGCTTCAGCTCTGTGCTTAAACACGAAAACGCGAGCTGCTTTGTGGCACGCCCGAACGCTCTGCGAATTTTTCTTGAATCTCAGATGTGGTACTGGAAAATGAGAGTCCCTAAAG
>VWZP01006528.1:24006-35762 GCA_013396995.1 Dicaeum eximium | reverse complement strand
CCCCCCCCCAAAAAAAAAAACAAAACAAAAAACAAATAGGCTATCAGACACATCTTATTATTAACACAAATAATGTCCTTCTTCTGGTACAGACCATTCGTTTAGGAAGGTTTTATTAAATAATAAAATATGCAGTTAGTTCCTACCACTCATGTCCTTTGCATGATGCTTTCTAGTTATCTTGACAGGTTTCAATACACCCCATCAAATACATCCTTCTGACCAGGGTTTCTGAGATAGTGTCTTCATTTATAAGTGCAGAATGTTATTGTCCACAAAAATTGGATTTGTGTTCCAATGTGCAACAGTAATTACAATATAAGCCAATAATTACACACGTGAGAGAGACATTGATTATTTTATTTCAGAGTTCTGCAATCCTGGGTGCCCAGTGGTGCCCACAAATCAAGCCCAACAGCTATCACCATTTTTTACTATTTATACATGTCAGCAAACAAAGGAATTAGTGTTCATTGGCTGCACATTACATAATCCTTGTATTAATTAGTGTTCTATCTTCCACTGGTTAATGATTCTCTTGCTTCTCATGCTAATCAGTCCCATGGGTTTCTCTTCTTTTGGGCCAATGGGTTTTTGGGTCAATGATCTGTGGTTGGGATCTCTCCCTGCAGAATTCCCTTTTACCCAGCCAGAGCTGATTCAGCACAGTTGCTGGGGAAGGTTTATGAGTTTCTTCCTTATCTTGGGGCTTCTGCCCAATGTCCTTGTGGCCCATAAATTCTGCATTCTTTGTGTTTGCTGTCAGTGGTACATCCTTCTCCCCAACTTTGTTAACCTCCCTGTGGGTGTGAGATCACTGAAACCTGCCAGGCCCTAAAGCTTAGCAAGGCAATTCTAGCAAGCAGTAATTTGTGTTTCTAACCCCTGGACATCACTTGGAGCTTGTGGGCTGCTGTCTGTTTCACAGACTGAATCTCCCTTCTTTTTGATTAGGCTTGAAAGTATACAAAGACCAAATATTAAAGAACATAATTTCTTGAGAAAATATTCCTTGTTCCACATTTTGCTACAATGTTGCACTCCATAATTCTAAGTTTTACACTGGTTTTGTAATTTTTCCATTTTCTTTCCATATGCTGTATTTCTTATTTTGTATCAAAGGTGTCTCTCTTCATTTTGTTGAAGTCATTAATTAAAATGTTAAATAAAACCTGTTTGGAAGGGAAATCACTGGAAATTTTCTTCCTGCCTCTCCTTAACTTCCATAAGATAGACACAAATGTCAGCATTGCACCATATCAAGTGTTTAACTATGTCCAGATAGGTGTGATCTAATGCATTTCTCCTTTTCCTACAAAAATTACAGATCTTAATAATATCAAATAAGTTTAGCAGGGTTTTTCTTTGGCTTCAGGCTTTGTCTCATTTTCTGTTAAGCTTCACATTTTTAATTACTTTTTCTTAGAGCTTGTTTTGGAATATTGCATACTGCTGAGGTAAAAACAGCCCATAAATCTGGATTTGTTCTAAATACAGAAAAAGATGCTGGGTCATGTTACCTTTTCAGGAGGCAAATTGCAAATGCTTGAATTTTGACTGCAGGGAATAAAAGCTGTGGAACAGATGTTTGCTTTCCTACAAGTGTTAATTAACAGATATTTTAAAATAACATTTTGTATCATTGTCTGTATTTAGCTTTAGTTTTTGCATCAGGTCTTCCTCACTGTAGATAAAATTTTTGTTGTTTTAAAAAAAAAGCTGTACCTCAATAAAGAATAATCAGATCTCTATTCTGAATATTTTTTTCAAATTACTTGTCATAACTGACAGTGCCTCTGTAATGTTACATTAATCCCATCATTCTCTTTTTATAGCTGGGGGGAGGTGAAGTGATATAGTTAAAAACTCCAGAAAGCCCTTACAGGAATGTAAATGTGTGCCAGATCAGCCTGTGTAAATCATAGACTGGCATGAACTGCTGTGAAGGAGCAAGTACATTTATTTGCTCTTAAATCAGCCTAAGTGTCATGTAGAATCTGGGTTCATCTGAGTCTCCCAGTTATGGTGATTCAGGGCATGCAGTTGGATGACGGGAAATTTTTGGTGCATTAGTGCCAAAGGTATTTTAGAAGAGATTACTGCGTTGTCAGGCTGAATTTGCCATGGGCATTAGTTGTTTACCTTGGTCTTTCCTATCCTGGCAGGAGTATTTTGACAACTTATCTCTTAAAAGAGACTGTCCTCAGAATCTGCCAGCAAGATTGAATGGCTTGATGAGATAAATATGGGAATATACGTCATGAGGACCCAGATTTTGGGTTTCCGAGGCCTCAGCTAACAATCCTGTCAGTGCTTGAACAGATTTAGGTGTGCATGCTGCCAGAGGCCAGTTCCTTGGTGGCACTTGGATAATTCTGCGTCAGTGAGAACTAAATAGTCAATTTAAAATAAATGCTCATATTTGAGATTTTACATCTACATCCAGTGTAATATGGATGCACTGGTTCCCATGAGCTCACCTCAAATTTAAGCATGTTAATATGTATTTTATTTTGGGCCATGTAATTTGCAAATTTTAGTTGTGGAAGTTCATAGGTTAGAGGNTGTGGGCTGCTGTCTGTTTCACAGACTGAATCTCCCTTCTTTTTGATTAGGCTTGAAAGTATACAAAGACCAAATATTAAAGAACATAATTTCTTGAGAAAATATTCCTTGTTCCACATTTTGCTACAATGTTGCACTCCATAATTCTAAGTTTTACACTGGTTTTGTAATTTTTCCATTTTCTTTCCATATGCTGTATTTCTTATTTTGTATCAAAGGTGTCTCTCTTCATTTTGTTGAAGTCATTAATTAAAATGTTAAATAAAACCTGTTTGGAAGGGAAATCACTGGAAATTTTCTTCCTGCCTCTCCTTAACTTCCATAAGATAGACACAAATGTCAGCATTGCACCATATCAAGTGTTTAACTATGTCCAGATAGGTGTGATCTAATGCATTTCTCCTTTTCCTACAAAAACTACAGATCTTAATAATATCAAATAAGTTTAGCAGGGTTTTTCTTTGGCTTCAGGCTTTGTCTCATTTTCTGTTAAGCTTCACATTTTTAATTACTTTTTCTTAGAGCTTGTTTTGGAATATTGCATACTGCTGAGGTAAAAACAGCCCATAAATCTGGATTTGTTCTAAATACAGAAAAAGATGCTGGGTCATGTTACCTTTTCAGGAGGCAAATTGCAAATGCTTGAATTTTGACTGCAGGGAATAAAAGCTGTGGAACAGATGTTTGCTTTCCTACAAGTGTTAATTAACAGATATTTTAAAATAACATTTTGTATCATTGTCTGTATTTAGCTTTAGTTTTTGCATCAGGTCTTCCTCACTGTAGATAAAATTTTTGTTGTTTTAAAAAAAAAACTGTACCTCAATAAAGAATAATCAGATCTCTATTCTGAATATTTTTTTCAAATTACTTGTCATAACTGACAGTGCCTCTGTAATGTTACATTAATCCCATCATTCTCTTTTTATAGCTGGGGGGAGGTGAAGTGATATAGTTAAAAACTCCAGAAAGCCCTTACAGGAATGTAAATGTGTGCCAGATCAGCCTGTGTAAATCATAGACTGGCATGAACTGCTGTGAAGGAGCAAGTACATTTATTTGCTCTTAAATCAGCCTAAGTGTCATGTAGAATCTGGGTTCATCTGAGTCTCCCAGTTATGGTGATTCAGGGCATGCAGTTGGATGACGGGAAATTTTTGGTGCATTAGTGCCAAAGGTATTTTAGAAGAGATTACTGCGTTGTCAGGCTGAATTTGCCATGGGCATTAGTTGTTTACCTTGGTCTTTCCTATCCTGGCAGGAGTATTTTGACAACTTATCTCTTAAAAGAGACTGTCCTCGGAATCTGCCAGCAAGATTGAATGGCTTGATGAGATAAATATGGGAATATACGTCATGAGGACCCAGATTTTGGGTTTCCGAGGCCTCAGCTAACAATCCTGTCAGTGCTTGAACAGATTTAGGTGTGCATGCTGCCAGAGGCCAGTTCCTTGGTGGCACTTGGATAATTCTGCGTCAGTGAGAACTAAATAGTCAATTTAAAATAAATGCTCATATTTGAGATTTTACATCTACATCCAGTGTAATATGGATGCACTGGTTCCCATGAGCTCACCTCAAATTTAAGCATGTTAATATGTATTTTATTTTGGGCCATGTAATTTGCAAATTTTAGTTGTGGAAGTTCATAGGTTAGAGGCTTGGACTATCTATTTAGCAGATAAACATTGTTGCAGTTAAGGTACATTACAGGAAATCAGAGAAAGTTCACTGAAACACATAATGAACAAATTCTGGCTTACTACTTTGTCTCATTTTTCACTTTTGTTTTGATTTTTATCTTCATGTTTGAAATTCCTTCTCAGTCCTTTTGCAGAAGGGAAGTGCCCTTTCTCCATTCCCTGCTGAACACTACTTTCTCTGTGACACCCTGGCACTAGTCTATCTAAGTAAAAGGTTAAATGTTTTGCAAAAGCACAGAGTAAGATAAGAGTCTTTGTTTAAGCTCTTGTGTTCTTTTCTGTCTGTTTAGATTGTGAATGTCTCTGGTTGAAAGCCTTTTGTATTATGTAGTGAAAAAACATAGGATTTAGCATTCAAAAAATTATAATAGATCATATGTGTGCAAATATACACACACAACTTATATTTAATCTTTGTATCTGTGCTATTTGCTGAATTGACAGCCTTGGGAGAAGGCCATTGTAGTTTCTAGGCTTATTCTCAGTTGGAAATGTAGCTAAAAGCAATGATGTGACAAAAGGTGATTGCCTGTGGGTGTCAGAGGAGACTGTCAGTAAAATGCTACCATGTGAAACATCTAAATGCCATAATATGGCATTGTAAAGTGCAGAGAGATGCAGGAGAAATCTTGTAGGAGACTAGTGTGTGTTTCTGGCTGTAGCTGGGGTTGCAAAAGGTAAATCAGCCCCAGGACAAAGGTAATTTGCTGATAGTATTACCAAAGATGCTTTCCATTTCTCTGCAGCTACATTGCTGAGCCTCTTCAGTTGGAAATCAGCAAACCAAACTAGCAGATTTTGACAAAAAAAACCAAACCAAACACCAAAAAAAAACCCCACAAAAACCCCACCTGCTTGTTTCCTTTGCATAAATGTCTTTGTCTTTCCCAGAACTCTTTAAATATTATGTAAGGAAATCCTAGGAATTCTATTAGACAAAGAAAAGAAGGGTAGGTACAGTAAGGGGTACAGAGCTGCTTCTATTTACTGTGTCTAGTCTAAAATAATGGAGTGAGATTGTATGGTAGGAAGGGAAGGGGGAGCAGTGGGCTCACATTTTTCCCAGCCTTTCGTTTGTCCCCTACAGAAGCACTTCTTGTTGTCTTTGACATCCATCACCAGCTTCAGTTCCAGCTGGGCTTTAAATTTTGGGACCTCATCCCTGCATACCTGAACAATGTGTCTGTATTCCTCACAGGTTACCTGTCCTTGATTCCACCTTCTCTAGCTTCCTTTTTGTGTTTGAGTTTGGAGGTGCTCCTTGTTCACCCACAGAGGTCTCCTGGTATTTTTGCCTGACTTCCCACACGTTTCCTGGGCTCCCTCTTCCTTCCAGACCTTATCCTATGGGGCTCCTGCAAAAGTCCTTGAAGAGACACGTTTTGTGTTGTCTTCCTTAGGGAAAAAGAGCTTGGCTCTTTGTTAGAAGTAATGAATGCTGCCTCCTGCACGCAGCCAGCTCAGAGTTTCAAATGCTCCTTCCTTGGGAACACACTGAGGAAACTTGGTGCTGTGTCCAGCAGCATGTGGAAGGAATGAATCTTCATGTCTATGAGTGATAGGTCAGGAGGAGAGTGGTGTGGCAAAGCTGAGAACTGCTGCAGTGTCCTTCATGGAGTTCTGAAACAGGGATCCCTCTCAATAAAACTTGGCAGGTGACAATCTTCTGAAGCTGGTGGTAACATATAGGGAGTAAATTAAATTACTTGTTATCCAGCTGGATCAGAAGGGGATGTCTATCTATAGAGCTGACTTGCTAATTTATGAAATGTCAAAGTTTGGGATCTTTTACAGGACCTCAGATAATCTGGCAGCAGTTATTTGAGATAGCAGGATGAAAATTCTTACTCCTGTTGGGTTGAAAGCAGCTGAAAGCCCTTGACTTCAAAATTCACCAGGAATAATTATTATTCAAGGCCAAGGTCTTATATAATCCCAGCTGGCCTGACTGTATTTCATAGAATCAGAGAATGGCTTGGGTTGGAAGGGACCTTAAAGTTTACCTGGTTCCAACCCCCTTGCCATGGGCAGGGACACCTTGCACTAGATTGACTTGCTGAGAGCCCCATCCAGCCTGGCCTTGAACACTCCTGTGGACTGTGCATCCACAACTTCTCTGGGCAACCTGCTCCAGTGCCTAACCACCCTCACAATAAAGAATTTCTTCCTAATATCTAATCTAAACTTGCCCTCTTTCAGTTTAAAGCCATTCCCCCTTGTCTTATCACTTCATGCTCTTGTAAAATGCCACTCTTCAGCTCTCTTGCAGCCCCCTTTATGTACTGGAATGCTGCTCAAAGGTACCTCTGTAACTTTCTCTTTTCCAGGCTGAACAGCCCCAGATCTCTCAGCTTTTTCTCATAGGAGAGTATTTGTTTAATATGTATTTGAAACAAACAGATATAAATGACCCTTGGAATTTTTTTGCATACAATTATATAAAACCAGAAAGTTATTTCTCTTTCATATTTATTCACTGATTTTGATCAATGTTCCCATGGCTTACTTTTTATTGAAATGAAATATTTTTGTTGAACTGTGTTTTGGTTTCCATCTACATGAACACCTTTTGCTTGTTAGTGAAGTGCTGTTAAAAGTAATTTATACACACCTCAAGAACTGCCAGAGTGGTTTGCAGTGCAGGAAATAAAAACCAGTTATTAATCAATCTGCATCAGAAGCATCAGAGTCTTGATTCAGTAGGCTTTTATTGAAGTGTAACTTGGCAGCAATTTGGAATTCCTGGTAGTTTAGTGCTGGTGTAGTTATGCCCACTGACCTGCAGAAAATGTTTCTGACACAGTATAAAAAGTAAGAATCATATTGCTGAAGCCTGAGGGTCAATACTATATGTATTGGGTTTTTTTACTGTCATATTACTACAAGGTGTAAGAATGTTGCTTTTTCAGTGTTAGTTCATATTGTGTGGGTGGAATCATAAATGCATTCTGTGTCTCCGAAGGACAGAAGTGCCAGAAGTGAGGCAGGATAGAGTGGAGGAGCCCAATAAATAAGTCCAGTTGTACAACTAACAGAAGGATGCACTCACTCAGTTATCTGTCTGTGTGTATCTCCTTAATTACTAAAAATATATTGCTCCATAAACATCAAATCCCCCAAATCAAGGAAAGGAGACTAAGAAAAGCTAGTTTAAATGGGGATAGAGTGATATTGTGCATGTGAGATACTGGAGGGAAGAAGAATAAACACCAGGTATAAATTATGGAGAGAAGGTGAAAATAGCCCTTTGGCACTACCAAATGATGTTGTCACAAATCAGAGTTAAAATTAATTCCAAATAAGAAATGCATCTTGCTAATACTGTAGTATCTAGATGGTAGTAGACATTCCCTGATAAGGAAAATCAGGCACTGTAAAATGAAACAAAAGAGAGAATATTGTCTAGGTGCTCTTGAGGGTTGTAGGTAAACATCATATTGGTCAGCGTCATGAGACTAAAATCTTTGGTGCCATAAATTTTAGGCTTCTTGGCCTGGACTTGATTTTTGATCACCGTTGTGCATGGGCTGCTTCAAACTGTTTTTATGTTTTTATAGAAGAGACATTCTGAAATAGTGATCGTGTTCATGCACTTGCATTAAGAAAAAAAAATCTGTTTGCATAACAGATTACAGTGGACTGTGACTCTTAAAAGAAACTAAACTACCAAGGAATAAGTTGTTGATTCAGTTAGGAGAAAATGGTCTGTTTTCAAAATGAAGGGTGACTATTAGTGTGTTTTCATGGAAATTTGAAGTATGAAACATATTTCTAAATTATTTGTTGAGAAAAACCCCTTAAAAATCAAAGATGGAAAGTGAGGCATGGAAGTTAGATTATGGTACTGTATTTTTGGGGTTCTAAAAATGAAAGCCTACTGTGAGATGTAACACATGACTGGATAGTAAAAGAGCAGGTGAATTGCAACCATTTTCTGTCTCAGGAACTCCTGAGATAAAGACTGCTGAAGAATGAGGAAATGCCTTTGCATGCTAGTCCTGCCTGTTCTGCTGCTTTTTCCAGGCATTCACTATGGGCTGATTTAGGTGACAAGCATACTAGCTAGGTGGATCTTTGATCTGTCTCATTGTATGGCTGTTCAAGGCTCTCAAATTTGGTTCAGAATGACAAACCAAAAAGCTGGCAAACTTGTTAAGTTCCCTTCCAAAATTTATAAAGGTAAAAGTTTATATTAAATCAATGGGAGATTGAAGGGGTACTTGAAGGAGGGATCCACTGGGAATAATAACATGGGCAAATCCTATCAGGCCAAGGACATAACTGAGCTGACAGCTGGGAGCACACCATATGTACTTGTGTTCTTCCCTTGCTGGCCACTGCTGCAGACAGTGTAGTGAGCGAACTAGACCCAAAATCTGAAGCCTTTTATGAGCAATAAATTGTGTTTAGCAGCTTTATTTTTAATTCCAGATATTTAACTCCACTGTCTCTTGTACAGAGAAGCACAGGAATATAACACAGTAGATAAATGACAGCAGATAAAACCCCAAGAGGTGGAAATCCCTGCAAAGTCCCCATTGTCACTTAACATACCATTACATTTGGTTTGCCTACAATTACTACTTTTACTCACAAAGGGATCAGTACTTGGAAAAGGCTGTTATTGGGCTCTTTAGGAATTCTATGTAGGAAGATTATGAAAAGTATTGTGAATGGCTTTTAAGACTTTAAAGCTACTGGAAAAGTAATTTTGAGGAGTTGTGTGCAAAGCCAGTGCACTGACCCTCTGACAGCATGTCTTGTCTCTATTTTCAAGAGGGAGGAAGAGTAATGAATGGTGAAGAAGGACCTGAATCTACACCAAAGCACACTTACCATTTACACTGACTAAGGAATACCATTCAGAAACACCAAGCAAAAAGTGGAAAGAAGGACACTTCATAGTTGACCACATTCTTTCAGTAGTTCTTCCTTCCTGACTCACCTTATTGTTTGATAGAAAATGTGTTTGGAAAACAAGGATAGAAATGCAACATGATAATCTTTCCCATGACAGATAGATCTCTCAAAATGTTTTATATTTGTATGAATCTGTTTGTTTGGTTTTTTTAGGTTAGTTCACAGACCAGCTTAGGCACCACACTTTTGTGGTGATGTTGACAAAAACTCACATTACCATATCCTGAAAGATTTCATTACTCCATTTCTAGTATCATTTGTATTATGCAATTAAAATGCAATTAATTGGAGAACCAATTCCTAAAACTAGCTTTTGTTACAGCAGACAGTGTCCAGGGTCATCTGAGGGTACATCCACATGGATGGGTGCAGACAGTGACAGGTTCACTCTGCCTGTGCCCTGAGCCAGCCAGCATAGCAGCTGGGTAGCTGAGATTTGTGTGTTGCTGAATCTGAGTTAATAAGGCTGGCTGAGAAGCAGGATACATTAGCTTGGGCTCAGAACTGTGCTAATGTGGCCACATGATTTCTGGAAAGAAGCTGGTCTTATGTCCAGCTGGCTCAAAGCATGAATAGAGCAAAGAAATGGCTGTCTGTAAGCTAGTCAGAAATGAAGGTCAGGAGATAAAGTGTGAAAGAGTTTATCTATACCTTTATAGCTGCTGTGAATGAAATTTTCACTTTTATGTAAGAAAAGAAACTCACTGCTGACAGTTGTCTCATTTAGCTTGCAGTAAGCTCATGGTATTTCCAGTATGTATGAATGTACACTTTTGACTTCTAACATGTATCAGGACAGAATCTTTAAAAAAAATAATAATTTGTTGGTTTTTTTTTTTTTTTCCCCTAGAAAAGCAGGTAGGCAATTAAAAAAAAAAAATCTATTACCTTTAAGGCTTGAAGACCTTACTATCCTTTTTTACTTCAATTTGCAGTGAAGCATAGCTGTTTTTTTCCTGGCAACCAATCGAGAGGGAGATACAATTGTCAGCTCAAATTCCAAATTGGACCTAGGCAGCTCTGGAGGGAGTTATTAGCTGTCTGAAAATGCCTCAGCAGCACTTACTGCTGAAGTGATTTTTTTTTTTTTATAGAGACCTGCTCTTACAGGAGAATAATTTATAGTTTTTCATATGTATTTCCAAATTGTAGATAGACTTGAGGCACTTTATACAAGTCTATAATGAAAATGGAAAATATTGAATTCTGATGGCATTGACTTTTTCAGCTCTCTTTATTTACTCTCTTGGAGATTCTGAAGGCAGGTTGTTTACACTAAGGATCATCTTTTACAGTCAGTAGCAACACATAAATACCCTCTACACATAATTCAGGACTTTCTGTTCCTATTTCTGCTCTTACAAGCAGGTGTTGTATTTGTACTAGGTCCCCAGTGCATCACCTTCCAACACCTTCTTTTGTAACTAATTTCATAACTTTTTATTGCAGTTCTTGCATTCTGAGTAGCTTATACTGAATAAAATGTTATTGATTGAATGGTGACTGATGCTAAAGTACATTCATCTGAACATATGGTACATGAGTTTTAAAAAAAGATTGCTATTAAGTACCGTTTAATCTGCCAGGGTCCTCATACTGTAATGGAGCATCAAAATTACAGGAGATGAGAGAAGATGCCCATAAGTTTATACTCTCATATCTGTATTTTAATCCAATATTTTTGCTTTATCCTCCTTAAAGGATTGAACATGATGTCCAAATGGCAAACTTGAACACCTTAGCCATAAGGTCAATCATTAATATCTATCATTGGCTCAGAATTCCCCTGCAAAGATGACAAACAGAAGTTTATGTTGCCATATATTTAGATACATATGTTCTTATGAAAAAAACACCAAGAACCAATTTTAAGATACAAAAATGCTTTATTTTTGAAGAGGATAATTTTTCAGAAGGTATTATGGTAAAACGCAAAACTTTCTGTCTTTAAGTAATAGTTATATAATATACACTTCCACTGTGCATGAAAGCATGCCCAGTCCCTTGGAAGCAGGAGAGTTTTTCCCCTTGTAGAAGCTACAGAGTAACACCTTAGACTTGCTCTTCCTTCTATTCAGTGTGTTAAAACACATAATGATGTGTAACTGGCACCATTTCAGCTCCTTCAAGCTTATCCAGCCAGCACCGCTCTGGAAACCAGAAAAGGCAAGGCAAAGCATTACAAGCATTACAAATACCCTTCTGTCATCTTCATTTTGGGAGCAATCCAGATGGAAACATACTGCTGGAAAGACCAGCTTTGGACCAGTCTGGGCAAGGGATTGTGTGCTTGGCAAGAGCTACAGAATGGCCCAGACCTGGCATTGCTGACAGGAGCAGTGGTCACTGCCAACATCTCTTTTCCTTCAGTTTCTCTAATCAGCTCAGAACTAGCAGGCAACAGCCCTGAATTTGTGACTAGAAGCAACAAATAATTTACTCTCTTTCCTCCTTCTATGCTATTCTAATCAGCTCTTTCCCCCATATTAGCAGATAGAAAAAGTAACCAGCAATAAATGATTCTTTTTTTTTTTGCTCTAGTCTGGAATTCCCAAACTGCATCCTTTT
>VWZP01006528.1:0-23978 GCA_013396995.1 Dicaeum eximium | reverse complement strand
TTTTTTTTTTTTTTAGGAAATGTGCTCAAGAATTTTAGGAACTATAAAACTAATCCTAATCCAGCACTGAAACAAGAGATACTGTGATGAGTATTTTCACTGCTGGAGACAGCAAAATTCAAAAAACATTCAATTTCTAGACTATTCAATCTTTACACTGGTGTCTTATCAGTGTCATTTTGATTACTCAGAAGAGGGTGAGTAGTTCAAATCTCTTGACCTGATTTAGAATATACATATATATTCTTATGTAGTTTTAAGATTGTCTCATCAACAAAATCCTCATAATACTGTGGATTTTGGGTAACTACTGATGAAAGATCATTGTACTCAGCCTCTCCATGTTACCACCTTTTCTAACATTCTAGTTGCCACTGGTGCCTCTGTGAAATGAAGTAAATACCATTATTTCCATATTGTTTATAACTGGTTTACAGGATTGTGAAAAGAGTAAGCACTTCCATTCCTGCATGCAGCTCTCATGACTCACAGCAGCCCAAGTCTCAGGAAGATGACCTGTAGGTCATGTCTCCTTCCCACTTAGTCCTTAAAGCGTTTCAAGAGACAGTTGTCTGTCCTCCTGTGTGGTTTCAGATCACATCAGATTTAAGTGTATTCTAGACTGCTTATCTGTACAGTAGAATCCTGCATGGCCTTTTTTTTTTTTTTTTTTTTTTTTTTTGTATGGCAACAGAACATCCTTGTAAGGGGGAGATGCATGTGATATTTCATTCTCCTCAGCATACAAGTAACCATTGCACTGATTCCAATAAGGTCCCTGAGGCAGTAGAAGGAATGATCCAGCATCTGCAAAAAATCTTGACTTAAACTCTTCCCATTTTACCCCAGGATGCATTAAATTTTATATATCTAGAAAGATATATTTTTATATATCTTTCTAGGGATGGCTAGATGTCCATTAAGAAATTGTATGGGAAGTATGGTTCCCTGAACAACAGAAACTTCCCATCACACCGTCTCAGAGCTCAGGCTCCACTGCTAGAGTGCAATTTGGTTAGATTTGCAGATAGAGCGATCAAATAATTCAAAGCGCCCAGAGATTCTTAAACAATCTTGAAAATAAAGGATTCCAAAATAATAAAACTTGAGGAACTGCTACAAAAATGGTAGTCTAGAACTGCTTATTTCTTAGGTGTCATTTATAGTTTTCCACATTTATATTCATAAATATATACCGGTGAGTATTTACTTTGTATCTAAAATGTGTATTACACATGGAATACAGAGATTGTGAAAAATTTCTTGAGTCATCATCACATAAATGGAGAAAACCTGAATATTTTGAGATATTCAGTATGGATTGAACATCTGTTTCTGTAACCATCTATTTTTTGTCTATTAATTCCCCTTGACTACTACAAGAAATTGAGCAGTGGCTCAATGAGATGGCAGTTACTCAAATTCAGTAAGAATAGCTAGGATTACGATTCTTTAAGAAGGAGTTAAGACAGGTTTATTAAAGCTGGTTTAAATGTGATTTCTGTGTGTCTCTAGACTATTCTCTTTGTGAAAAATCAAACCAGACAGCTTTTTCGAGTACTTGTTTCATTTCTTACCAGCTGCTTGACATAGAAACATGAGCAGTTGAAGAGAAATTTACTGGTTTGAAACTTCTTCTCTACTGAGCCCTTCTGGGTGGTCTGCATAGTTTAAATATTTCAGGAATGACGTATTTAAGAGATTACAATGTTAAGAGAGCAGGTAATCAGAAAATATCTCTTTCTGTTATGTAGCAGCACACTAAATGGAAGAACTGAAAGGCACAAATAGAAACTGTTCAGCTTTTTCATATCATGGCACCTAACAACAGAGTACAACTACAAATAAACTTTTTACCATGCTTAAAACCAGAATATTAAAACCTATGAATTTACAGTTGATTATTTGCCTAAAACCAGTGCATGCACAGCTGAACCAATGAAATACTAACATTAAAACCAGTATTAATCAGGAGCACAGACAATTACAACACTGGCTGTTTGTTTGCTTTACTGCTTTTACTAGCCCCATCAGCTTCATGCTCAGTATCCTTCAGTTGTAGGCACTGTAGTCTCAGCAATTACACTCTGAAGCCTTTACAGCTTTGTCTTATTGTTATATATGCCAGCATCTGCTCCAGCATACTAGGGAAAATATACCTTCTGTAAGGGGAATGAGTAATTTTCTTATTTTTCTGTCCTCCTCCTCTAAGCCCCCCCCATTTCACAACAGTTTAGGGGAATAAATAAAGGCCTGTATTTAAATCAGGCCTTTATTTAAATCAGCAACTTCATCAACACTTCCAGTTTTATATCATATTTTCACTCTAAATAAGATTTTAGGACTTGAGAATTAGAAACAATTAAATATTAGAGCATCAAATAAGATGAAAAAACAACTTCTGCACTACCTGAAAAATACATGTCTGTAAGAACCCTTAAAACTGGCAAATTTGGGCTGTTAGAGACATGGTTTGGGCAGAGCATCCTACCTATAATGAAGCTGATAATGTGGCTTTGGGAAAGATGCAGCCTAGAAAGAGCCCAAGTCTCCAGGTCTAATCAAGTGAACATAGGAGTAGACCTGATGATACATGCCTTGCAGGATACTGAAATGGTATTGAGGATGCTTTAGTAATTGAATAAATACACATTCTTCCCTCTCTTCTCAGATAATGCAACAGCACTATCTTGGGTTTAGAACAGCACCATGAAATAAAAACAGGAGAGAAGCATATTTAACAAAAAGGAGAGTTTGGAGAGGGTTACCATTAGAGAACAGTCCTCAAGGGCTGAGGCCTCTGGTTAGTTTTAAGTTTCATCCTGAAATAGCATGGAATACATGTGTTATTGCTGCCTAGGCTTAGGGGTTCTGGCTGCAAAATATCACAGCAGCTAACAAATAATCTTTTAGTTAAGTATAGTCTAGTTTAATCTACCTTTTTATAGCTTGGATTCTAACTTTGTACTTGAAATCTGACCTTGTATTTGGCTAAGTATTTCCTAACTTTTAAGGTCAGTGCTGTTAAAAATGAATCTAGTGAAGCTGACAGGTACTTAGCAAGTTCATCTTCGAAAGAAACAAGTCCAAATTTAGGGACTGGAAATGACTGTAAACAGTGGCTACAGTGTAAACAGTGGCTACAGTGGCTGGTGTGTTGATGGAACTGTCATATGGTGTGTCTCAATAAATAATCTCTGGCAGGCACAGAGGCCAGTTCTTCTGGAAGATGAAGAGGCACCAAATTGCTCCAAGTTTCTGCGCAAGAACAATGGATTTGGAACAATTTGTCCACAAAGAGAGGAAGTTGAAACTTAGTCCTTTAACTGCAATTTACAGCTCTCTACAATCCTCTGCTCTCTCAATCCGTGTCTCTCTATGGCTTTGTTGGGGCAGCAGTTTTAACAGTGTAAAACAAGTACCAAATACCTACTTTCGCCCATAAAGTAAGGCAATGAAATTGAAGATGGAAATTAGACTGTGGAGCCAGAAGCCCATTTCTAGTAGAAATAAGAGGTGAAAGTTCCATTTCTCTGGCTACCTTGCAAACTCAAGCCAGAACTTCACACCTTTCTAATGCACAGGGCAATATTGGACGTCCATACTGGGACCAGTGTTACTTAATATCTTCTTTAATGATGTGGATGAAGGGATTGAGTGCACCCTCTGCAAAACTGAAGGTGACACAAAACTGAGTGGCGCAGTTGGCACACCTGAAGGATGGGATGCCATCCAGAGGGACCTGGACAAGTTTGAGAAGTGGGCCCATGGGAATCTTATGAGGTTTAAAAAGATTAAGTGCAAGGTGCTGCCCTTGTGTTGGGGCAACTCCTGTATCAGTCCAGGCTGGGGATGAACAGATTAAGCGCAGTCCTCCCAAAATACCTTTGGGCTGCTGGTGGATGAGAGGCTGGACATGAGCTGGCAATGTGCACTCCCAGCCCAGAGAGCCAAATGTGTCCTGGGCTGCATCCAAAGCAGACAGGGCAGCAGGGGAGGGAGGAGATTCTGTCCCTCTGCTCTGCTCTGGTGAGACTCCACCTGCAGGGCTGCAGCAGCTCTGGGGCCTCCAGTACAGGATGGACGTGGACCTCTTGGAGCGAGTCCAGAGGAGGGACACCAAGTTGATTAGTGATGTGTCACCTCTCCTATGAGGCAAGACTGAGAAAATTTGGATTTTCCACTGGAAAGGGGAAGGCTTAGATTGACCTAATTGCAGCCCTCCAGTAGCTGAAGGAAGCCTGCCAGAAAGATGGGGAGAAACTTCACAAGAGCATGTAGTGACAGGACAATAGGGAATGGCTTTAAACTGAAGGAGCAANCAGCCCAGAGAGCCAAATGTGTCCTGGGCTGCATCCAAAGCAGACAGGGCAGCAGGGGAGGGAGGGGATTCTGCCCCTCTGCTCTGCTCTGGTGAGACCCCACCTGCAGGGCTGCAGCAGCTCTGGGGCCTCCAGTACAGGATGGATGTGGACCTCTTGGAGCGAGTCCAGAGGAGGGACACCAAGTTGATTAGTGATGTGTCACCTCTCCTATGAGGCAAGACTGAGAAAATTTGGATTTTCCACTGGAAAGGGGAAGGCTTAGATCGACCTAATTGCAGCCCTCCAGTAGCTGAAGGAAGCCTGCCAGAAAGATGGGGAGAAACTTCACAAGAGCATGTAGTGACAGGACAATAGGGAATGGCTTTAAACTGAAGGAGCAAAGGTGTAGATTAGGTATTAGGAAGAAATTCTTTACTGTGAGGGTGGTGAGACAATGGAACAGGTTGCCCAGAGAAGCTGAAAATGCCCCATCCCTGTAAGTGTTCAAGGCCAAGCTGGAAGGAGCTTTGAGCAAGTCAGTCTAGTGGAAGGTGTCCCTGCCCATGGCAGGGGGGTTGGAATCCGATGATCTTTAAGGTCCCTCCCAACCCAAACTATTCTGTGATTCCATGTCTTGAAATGGGCAGATGTCTTACATGCTATTTTGAAATCTTAGTATTTAAGAAAAATTTAGAGTGACGGACTGAGAGGATAAATATAATCTAGAAAAAGATGTGGGGAAAATAACAGGAAGGCTATGAACGCCATAATTTAGAGTTCAGGATTAGGTAAAGCGCCTGCATTAGGAATTACATGATACAAAAATGTGTATTATATTCTGGCTAATCCAGGAATGAAAAATGCTGAGCTTATGGTATTAATGTGTCTGGTCTTGCTCCTAAAAGTGACTGTACATATTTCATACTGTACACATGTATTTAAAATTAATAGTAGTTGCCAAAGGCAGAACAAAGCATGTTATAGAGAATGTAAAATTTATATAAACATATGGCTTTCAGGCAGCTGCAGAATCAAGACTCTCTAGGGCCTGCTTAATTTTTTAAAAATGTAACAGCAGTTCCAGTATTGTAAGTACAGTGTATAACAAGCAACAGAAGATGGAACAGTTAACTTGAAATAGCTTGGGAGAACTCCACACCTTGGGAGCATATCTTCAGCATGATTTCCATGCATAGATGTTGTGGCATTGCTTTTGGGATTATCTCTAGGGAAACCTGAGTTTACACCACCCCAGTTGGCAAGCTTCAAACATTTCTGCCAACACATGATCCTGCAGCACCAGAGCAGCAGCCAAACTGACAGCCAATAGTTTCTAGAGTCATCCCACCCAGATATAAGTACGAGAGCAATGTCCTTTCTTTGGCATCAACACACCACAGTAAAGGTCTAGGATTGAAAACCTAGATGGTTTTTAATGCCTATTCAAGTGGCTTGGTACCAGCACTGGTGTCAGCATCTCCCTTTCTGCCCCATGTTGACAGGACATGAGAGCACTCAGGCATGGAACTGCCTTATCATCTTTCCTGCCCTAATGATGCTACCTTCAGTCTGCCCATCCCCTCCATCCACACAGTCTAATATAGAATCACAGAATGGTTTGGATTGGAAGGAACCTTAAGGATTTCCCCTGCCACTGGATAAGATACTGCCAGCTTTGCAACCACAACACTGAGCCCTGGGGAACACCACTGGTGACCAGCCACCAGCTGGATGTGGCACACTCACCCCCCCCTTCCCTGGTTGGTCTGATGACCCAGCCAGTTTTTTTTTTACCCAGCAAACAGTGCACCCAGTTTCTCCAGCACGTTGTGACACAGCATTTAAGGATTTACTGAATTCCAGATAGACAGATTCCTTTCCCTCATCCACTGAGTGGGTCAGCTTGCCATAGATGGAGATCAGGTTGGTCAGTCAGGACCTGTCTTTAACAAGCACCTGCTGGCTGGGCCTGATTGTCCTGTAAGTGCTGTGTGACAGTGCTCAGTATCATGTGCCCCATGACCATCCCTGGCAACAAGGTAAGGCTGCCAGATCCTCCTTGCAGCCCTTTCTGTAGTTGGGCATCACATTTGCTACCCTCCAGCCAACTGGGACCTTTCCAGTTAACCAGGACAGCTGCTAAATAATTAGAAGTGGCTTGACAAGTTCTTTCACCAGCTCCATCAGTACCCTTCAGAGGTAGATTAATGCTAATTTGTCATGGCTGAGATTGTTAAAACAGGATCTCTTGATGCTCAAATTGGAATTTCTTTTTTTCATAGAGTTTGTTGGGTATTTTAAAAAGTCTTAAGCACTTGAAATAACTACAAGTTACTATTTACTATCTAGAACACTGTTAGAGATATGTAGCATCACAGATGAGGTTCTGGGTGACTAATGAGACCTGTATTCAGAACTGAACAATTTAAAGGTTTTAGACCTCCAATACCAACACAATACTTAGGCGACTTTGGGGGGATATCAGCACTGCTGGAGCTTTGCAGGTATGATTAAACTGCAGCTGCTCTTCCTGTAGGACTTACCACATGAACTCCAGGAGTTTTCAATTGTGCTGGCTGCACCTGCTTAGCACTGACATTCCTAGCCACTAGCTTCTAGGTCTAGGTTACTTTCTAGATTAGGTACCTGCCTGCTTTACCTTAGGAGATAAATCTCATCTTGAACTCTCAAAGCCAGTCTAAGCTTAAGTACATAAATGTATGCCAGTTTGTCACTTAGAAGCAGTTGTCTTAATTCAGAGGGCTATTCAGAATATTTAATGCTCAAGAAAAAGATACAGGTTAAATGTAGACAACAAATTTTTGCATTGATTTAAAGAAACAGTTTTAGCTTCAAGAGCAGCATAACATTTTCACTTGGCTTCATTTCACATGCTGCCTCATTTTAAACTGCCAGTGTGGTGAGATGCATCCCCTACAGAAGCAGTGCAAATTAGGACAGTAAGGACATAAATCTATTTCAGAATCAAACCGTTTGGTACCAAAAAGCATGAAGAGAGTGAAGGATAGAACTGCCGGATCATCACTACAAACAATTTAAGCGAACTTTTATTGAAGCGTTAAGTTGTGGTACAGATATTTTTAAATGATCAAAGTCTAACACCACAGAAATTATAAACACCATACTCCCCCCATCCTGATCACCCAGATAGTTCAATAACCCATTCAACAGCTTTCATTTTCACAGACGAGGCTTATGCTTCTTTTTGTAAGATGCATTCTTTCAGTATTACTTGAAAAGGGATCTTAAGTCTACTTAAAGGACCTCAAGCCAAAAAAGGTCAGAACAATTGGAACAATGCAAGAAACAAAAAAAAAACCCCATTGTAATATTGGTCCTCAATATTAACACCAAAAAGAATTAGTGCCATTTACAGCATGTAATTGATAACATTGCTAAAGAACATCAATAATATGCTTAAAATAAAAAAAATCAAAATGTTCCAACCACTTGATTCCTAACCAAGCAGACTTTAGTTTAGAAGCACTGAAAAAGTGCTTCATTTATAAATACGGAAGGAACAAAAGAACCATTGCATCAAACCAGAAAGAGTCAAAACATTGCAAGGACAAGAGGGGAAAAATAATCTCAATTTTGCTGTTAACATGCTGGTCTCACAGCTGTTAAAATCCCAGTATTTGCAAACAAACATAGCTGAAAGTGTGCCAGCTTTTCAAAGCCTGCATTTTAGTCAATACTCATTAAAGTGACTTTGAATTACACACTTATTCATGCTCCATGAACAGCATTCTACTTCACTTCTGTCCAGGTGTCCCAGACAGTTTCTTGTTCTACACCTTCACTTAATGCCCTCAAGTCACAATAAGTGGAACCACCTTAGCAATTAGGAGGAAAAAACAGATGAAGTCACAACACTCAAGTACAACATAAGTCACATGCACGACAATGTCACAGGACTCTCACAAGACAGAGGCATTAGCTTTGCTTGGAACAACAAAATGAAGTGACACTGGACCAGTTTAGAAGCACTCTTTACAGTCCCAAGCGGCAGGTCACAGGTTTTACTGAGAATAATCCAAACCAATCAACATACCCAGACTGGCAAATCCCACTCCTCCACTAGCCCTACCTGCCAGTGCTCAGGGGCACCAGCGTCCTGTTCTGACACAACAGGTGATTAGGACAGAAAATGCCTGCTGCCAGTATGAACTTGCACTTTGCAAAGCTGTCACACAATTACACCACAGCACTCAAAGCCTGGCTCAGCTCTTCCCCTGTCAAGTCTTGGACCTTCACCAAATTCTGCCATTGTGTAGTGGTGTGACAGCTTGGGGATGTGGACAGACAAATGACCATTAAGGTGAGACAAAAGTTAGCCTGCACTAGTACCGATACCCAAGTTACTAAAGGTGAAAGACCAATGCATTAGCCCAGCTCTAAAGGAGAGCTGAGCAAACTCCTAGAAGCTTTATTAGAACATGAAAAGCCAGTCTGATTTAAAAATAAATCAACCACCACCTGTAGTAGCAAAACAATTTGTAACTGTTTTAAGAACTTTCTCCAAACATGAAAGTGTTAATTAGGAATCAGTTTCATTAGAAATCATAGAAGTTCATCAAAAACTGTTTTAGACTGAAATCACAACATAGATTAAAAAAAAAATAGTGACAATTTAACAGAGAACTGTCCCCCCCAGTGAGTAGGTTGAGGCTGAAGTCTAATGAGGACGAAAGCCTTGTCTGTGGGGAATTTTTGGTGATACTTGGAGAAAAACTATACTGTGTGTAATTCTACCTGAATCATTTTTACAAGTGTTGTAAAGTTCCATACAGTAAGATTTTTCTACATGCACTTCAATTTCACAGCAAGAGTGGCATAGAGTACCTAAACACAGAAGAGAGCATTCATGCAAGATATCTAACTCCTTGATACAATAATGCATACAATTCAAAATGGTTATACTATGATTACACCTAGAGCTTTCCACAACTACAAGGTGGTGGGAGTGGAAAGCATGGCCCCCTGAATCATTAACTAGAAAGCAACCACCACCTTCTATATGGGATTTCTTTTTGCGCTTTTTCTTCATTCTTAATCAACTGTGCTGTTGCTGGCGATTTTTTGTAAAACTGGTAAAAACGAAATTATAATCACTGAATTGGGCAATCTGGTGATCAAGACGTTTAAACCCCTCAATCTTCTGGGCAGAGGAAAACACTGTGCGACATTTAGAGCTCTAGGAAAAAAAAAAGGGAAAGTTACTTTTAAAACTGTCATTTACAGGTGGTTTAGCACCCTGCATTTCATATATGGTTCTTACCAACGTGTTTTAAAACTCTTCCTGACAGTGGTGCAGAAAGCTTCATTCCCAAGCAGTGATTCTGCTCCCTACATATGGTACTGCTATTCTGTGAACAACTATGGGGGGTGGAGCACCTCTCCTATGGACACAGGCTGAGAGATTTGGGATTGCTCAGCCTGGAGAAGGGAGGCTTTAAGGAGACCGTAGAGCACCTTCCAGTACTTAGCTGGAGAGGGACTTTTTACCAGAGCATGTAGTGGTAGAGCAAGTGGTAACAGATTTAAACTGAAAGAGGGTGAGTTTAGATTAGATATTAGGAAAAAAAAAATCTTCATTGTGAGGGTGGTGAGACACTGGAACAGGTTGCTCAGAGAAGTTGTGGATGCCCCATCCCTGAGGGTGTTCAAGGCCAAGCTGGATGGGCTTTGAGCAATCTGGTCTAATGGAAAGTGTCCCTGCCCATGGCAGGGGGTTGGAACTAGATGATCTTTAAGATCCCTTCCAACCCAAATAATTTTGTGGTTCTATGATTAGCTGAGAGCAACACCATTAACAGCAGGTGTTCTACAAATGACAGTTGTGTGTAAATCCAGAAAAATGCCAAGGCAAGAAATTATGCCTATACACAACTACATAGGAAGTCATTAGAATTCTGGGACTGGGATGCTGCATCTTACTGTTTCTGAAGTTTTCTGAAGATCAGCTTTAGTACAAGCCATAGCAAGACTGAAGAGTATTTTTACTTTCCAAAGAAATTACCGCTCAAATATAGAGGCAAACTTGAAACTGTTAATCTCCAGTAAAAATCTCTAGCCTTGCTTCATTTGTGTCTATATGTATTTCATCAGCTGATAAGATAATGCAAGAGAACTCACCTGATTAACAAAGAGAGTTGTCACAAATTTTCCTGGCTTGAAAACCTCTACAACTTTTCTAATCAGGTCATCATAAGAGGTCTGGCTTATGTTTGTTTCAAAACTAACATAAGAAAACTCTGGTTCTGGAGTGATGTGAATAGTCCAGTAAGTTCCCTGAAAAAAAATAAGGTATTATTACCACCAAACATTTGGGGTTTTTTTATTTACCAATGTTAATTATTAGTGAGTGTAAAAACTTACATCCGATTTCATCCCATTCATTGAATACCCACAAGGATTGAACATTGTAGCATCAATAACAGAACCTGGTATCAGGTCACGAATTCCACTCATCTGAAACAAAGTCAAACAACTCTGTTTATCATGTATCCTTACACTTGTTTAGATTTAACTCAAGGGCAGAATGAACATTTATTTAGCAAAGAGGACACCAGAATTCTCCCAGTAACAAGTCAGTCTGATTACATGTACCACTGTAGAGGACCTTGGTTTGCATCCTGTCACTACATCAGTGGCAGTGACAAGCTGCATGCAAGCCATCACACTGCCTCTTACAAAGCCCAGCTGCATCCACCCAAGGAAACAGCTTAGGACTCCAAAACATGTTTGCTTTTGCTGCTGACATGGAAAATGGAGCTTCTCTTCAACCACTATCCACAAAGTGAAGGCTGTTTACATTTACTGCAGAGTATGGATATACTACTTTATACCCTAGGAAGAAAAGCAATCCCAAGTGTTTTGATTTACCACACAGTACCTGAGCTACAGCCAAATCTCAATAGCAAATACAGTGTGAGAATCAAAGCCTAAGATGGAAAACAACATTAAGTCAGTGTACTTGTCAGGAAAACTTGTTCATGTCACATGACTTCCCCATCTGGGAAAAGGAAGCAAACCAACTTATGCTTAGACTCCAAATCTGCCCCTCCCCTCATCCAAATGGCTCCCTGATTAAACCTTGATTCTGATACCTACTTAACCTTTGCATTCCTTTTCTCCTTACTCCTCGTAATCTACATCCTTGAAAGTTACTCAAATTGGTGGTTTTATTCCTACTCATACATTCTTCAGAGTAAAAGCCTCCAAATCACCCAAAGCACTGCATATTGCTGTTTTCACAAAGGAAGGGCATTGAAAACATGAAGTTGTATTCCCCAAAACATTCTTGAGTTAAATCCATTTTCCTCCCAAAGTATTAACCCGACACTTTCTATGACATTTCTCCTGCCACAAAATAAATCTTGTATTAAGAGGTTAAGTCAATTAAGCATTTTGTTGCCCAATTTCCACCATTCCCCAAAATGCTCAGTTTTCAAGCAAACATACACGAGTGACATCATTTGCAGTAACACCATCTTTCATGTAGAACTGGTCCATAACTACTGGGTCAAGCTCACTCATCAGAATTTCCAGTGTCTGATCAGGCTGATTGGATATCCGACTCTCTGGGAAATCCAGGGTGTACAGGTACCTACACAAAGCACAGATCAAGTATGTAACACATATTGACAGCACCAAGTTCTACTGTAAAGTCTCCAAACTCTTCACATACATACCAGCAATCAGAGTTCATACGCCCCATGCAATAAGCTGCTCCATCTAGACAAGACAAAAAGCCTCCAGTTAATGTACCACAGCTGAGCATTTGTGTAAAATACTGTATTTATTTCTTATTTAAAGACAGGGGCCTTTCACAGAACCCCGAGAAGTTCACTGATGCAGTCAGCAGCTGTATCAAATAACCAGGCATTTAACTTCAGGAATGCAAAGTTAATAATCAGAAAAGCAAGTTTCCTCAGAAGTGGGTCTGGACACCCCAGCTAAGAGGCTACTATCAGGAAACTGATATTACAGTTAAGCCATGCACAGAGAAAAACCGTGGTACTCTTAAAGCCTCTATTAAATGCATTTATGATTAAAATTTATTTTCAAATAACTCTGAGTAGCATAGCTTCCATGCTCCTTCAAAAATTTGTCATTTTAAAATTAAGATTCTTCTTCTGTCTTAAACTGTATTAAATGTTTAAATTCAGGTTTTAGCATAGTAACTTCTCTGAGAAAAGCCTACATTTTTCTTCAGTGTATTACTTACTTTAAATCACTATCCTAGCTTTTTAATAGGGCCTTCAGAATTGTGTGGAGTGATTGGAAGTGCGAAGATGACCCCAGTTTAGACAAGGTGCTAAATGTCAAGCTTAGTATAATTTGAATTTTCATCTTGGCAAGCTAGAATCAGAAATGCAGAAAATAAGTATTTATAGCTTTTGAACTTTATGCAAGGACTGCTGAATTCTTGGCCTGGCAGCCTGTACCTATTGTACTGCTCATCACTTCTCACGTAACATCAACCCTTCACCCAACTTTGCTGAAGTTTCATCAACTTACTTGGGAAAATTTCATTAAGAAACTCTACTTCTTCCTGGAAATTCCTATGTGGGTACTCCTGGTGGGAAGGCTTCATGAAATTCTTACGTGAATAAAAGAAGCTCTGAAAAAATAAAGGTGCATCTTAGGTATTGAGTATTACCCATCCATCTTGAATCTAAGAACGTAGAAAAATGCAAGCATTTATCATGAACCTTTCACAGGACCTAAGTTTGCATTGTCATAACATTGCTCCCTGTATTCCCATTTCAGAAGCACATGGTTATTTCTTTCTGAATTTCTAAGCTTCAGGAGACAGCTTACTTACCAACTTGTTTTCCACTAGACAGCATGGGCACAGTTACTCTTAAGTAACTTAGTTCAGTAGCATTTGTTAGTTAGCACCCACTAAAGGACAAATAAAAGGGCAACTGCTACAGCAGAGCAATCTTACATTACAGTCTTCCCATTATGGGAAGCATGCATCAATGTCCAAGTTTCATAACATTTAATAAAAAGAGTGAATTTTAAATAGAAGCAAAAAGCTTTTTGTACATTCCAAGGAAGATTTTTGACACCTTACCTGAATTGAGTCAAACCCACTGTACTCCCTAGCAAGCTCCAACAGGGGAACCAGTGCTTGCAGTAAGAGGGTGGTACCACACGTCTTCAAAATGAAACGTCTCTTGGAGACAAACATGCTACTCTCACTGGAAAAGAGGTGTTAAGAAGATATTCAGTGCTCTACATGAAACAATCCAGGAGGGAGCTGTTAGGTCTTGGTCCTTATCCCAACCAAATGCATTACTCTAGGTGAACACTCAGCATATGGCACAAACATACTTAGCAAACAGATCAAATCAATAGAATGCAGCTAACATTTGAGAGCTGTTATTATTTCCCAAAACAAACACCTGCTCCAAGCATGGTATTACAGAGCTGTCACACTACAGGAAAAGGCACACACACCCTCAAACTACCTGAGAAATACAAACATGCTGTGAGTGGGTACACAGGCACAGCTACGTGATATGCCTCATAAGTATGATACAGAAATTAACCCAGTCAGATACTTAACTACAGCCCAGCTGAACTGGAGACAGGCATTGATACCACATCCAGAACATTTAAACATGCTTAACAAGTATCTTTTCATCAGGTAACTGAACAATGGGAGTAAAAATTAGCTTAAGGAACTCAATTCGGAATGCTGTTTACAAATTCAAAATTAAGGTTAAATTTCATCCAGGATGCAGTGCAACTAGTCATTCTTTCCAAAATTTTGTTCTAAATATATGAAAGCTTGAAGAAACAAGACTTAAACACAGTTTTTTTTACTAGCTTGCTCTTAGCACAACCTTGCCCTCAAGGCAGTATTTTAGAGTACAAAAACTCAAGTATTTGTAATCTGAAGTAAACCAGAGAATGTCAAATGTGTCTGTAAAGTTCACATACAAAAGGCAAGAAAGTATTTTGCAAGATGAAAAACACATGGCAAAAGTAGTGTCCTTACAACTAACTGCAACACAACAAAAACTCCAGGGTTCCAGGAAAGCTACAGTTTTACAGATACCCTTAGGTCAGCTGCAAGAGCTGCTCCACTTGATTGTATTATGTGCAGTTAAAGCTGATCTACCAATAAGGTTCTTTTGCTGATCTATAAGTGACACCTATAGCCTGTTATGCTGAAGTAATACTGAAATTCTGTATTGGGGGATACTTATTTACCCATGGACAAAATTCAGTGATGAGGTGCAATGCCACCACAGCTCTGCTGATCCTTTTGGTTAAAGGAAAAAACAAACAACTAAGAAGAGATTTGCACCTCTGAGTGGGAAATCATTGCAAGTTGTAACCATCAACTTGCCATTAACCCAAGACTGGACTCTCAGCCAAGTGAATCACATGTGACAGCTTTCACTTGTTTCCCTCCTGGGGACTAAAAGAATGAGCCAGTGCCTTACCTGAGTACATAAGCTTCCTGCTTGTCAGTTTTTGTCACACTTATGATCAAACAATGCACATTCTCCAGAAGTTTGTCCCACTCAATCCTGTGAAGAAATTATAGAAAAGCACAGACAACAGGTTAAGCAAACCAAAGCTTGCTGGAGCCCTGGGTAAAAAACCCAAACAAGACTAGAGCCTTGAGTTACTGGCTCTGAGAGCACAAAATGGAAAGAGTTTTCATACAGGGACTGGCTCTCACAATACATACTGACTCTCATATTACTCCATTCTTTGCTCTTGAGGCTCAGTAGCAGTCAAAATCTGTTACCATGATCTGCTGTGTGTGGACAACTGCCAAACAGCAACCTCAGGTTTTTAACCAGGTGAGTCAGGATAACCTTAAATCCTGCATCCCACATGTTGGTAACTTCAGGTATGCTTTAGGTTGGACCTCTATGCACTTCAAGCACAGTAGTCATCAGCAACTACTACAGTAATAAACCACCAAGTCATCCTTAAGATGTTTTTGTTGACCAGTTAAGAGTCAAGTTTGTAATTTAACTGAAAAGCTAAAACCTAATAGATTTCAATGGCCTGAATTCCTCTTTGATTGACCAGGATCACAGAATTCCTTCATACAGTGCAAATTGTAGCTATGGTGCTAGAATTCGATATGGTGGCAGAAGTTTAATATTTCAACTCTTTACTAATATTACTCATTCTACAAGGAGTCTGAAAAAAAAAAAAAAAACCAAAAACCAAGGGCTCAAATTAAGTCCAAAGGCTTTCAAGTACTTGAGAAATGATGGACTTGCAAAAAAAACTTTGTCACTTCAGTCTTGTGTCTACACCAGATTAGTAGAATTCAATACAGTCAATTTTGCTATAAATAAGACAGGACCAGATACAGCTTCCTGACGTCACAAAATTACAAGACTGCCAGCTGTCCTACTTCTTGCTTCCCACAGCATATTGCACCTGCAGGTTTGTGCTGGCTCTTGTCCTCAGAGATGTCATGATCCAAGAGATTTACTAACCCAGCATAAAACTCAGCTGCCCATCAGCAGAGCTGGAATAACGGCAGGAGCTAGGAGCACATAAAAATTTGCCAATTTTTCATCACCAAGCAAGCTCAGCTTGCCCATATAAAACTGTCAGCCTAATCCTTCTTCAGGAGGCAGACCTCTCACCCTTTACTGACACTGCAAAAGCCCCTGGCTGTACTCCACGACAGAGCACTCACTGTTAATTCCATCAACCCACTTTCTCTTTCCCCTTAGAAAACTGCTCAGTTTGTGAAGTTTTAGATTCTGTTGTATGTATATTAGAACATTCACACATTCTTTAGCCTTTCTAAACAGTCAGCAAAGAAATACCTTCACTACTCCCTCAATTAATTGATTCATTCAGGAAAACGCCTTTTGAAACTGAATTCTGTACCTTTAGTAATACTCAAGGATTTTCCCATTTAAAGTAGATTACACCAGAATAATAATATTTATATATATGATTCAACCAGAACATATGTTAAGAAAATCCTGTCCATTTAAAAACCCCTCATAATCAAGTGCACATCTGACTAACTTAGAAATTCAGTGATATAACTGGGTCCTTAAAATCAAAATGAGATTTATCCCAGTTAGTGACTCCTGATGAAATGCTCTTCTGCAAACACAGACATGACAGCACAGACACTCAAATACCCATGGCAAATTAGAAAGGTTATTTTGAGTGCTCAGCTCAGGGCCCACACATTTACTCAGCTCCATACTTATGTCATTGGCTGGCGTTAGCTCCATTCCTAAAATTCAAGTGCACATGAAAATGCAAGTGGCTGCTCACCTTACAAAAACTGGTAAATGCAAAGAGTGAAGTAGATATAATATAAACTCTCTTCTAAATGCTCCTAGAAAATTGTACTATTTGCTGGTAAGAGTACTGAAGGATTTAGTTTTCTCTGGCTACAGCACACCAGCATAAGTTTGCCAGCCACTCTTCCTGTAAATTGAACTAGGTAACGTATTAGATTGTTCAGATCACTCTAGCATCTCTACCGATATTTTATCTGCCATTAAATAAACACCCAGAATCTGACACTGCATTTGGGAAAGGTGAGGCAGAGTTCCCTGATGCTGAGCTGTACTAACCCCATTTGTACATTACTACAAATCTGATTTTGTACTTGTCCCAGTATTAATGGGCATGTAACTATCTTAGGCTTTGCAAGAGCATACGTCTCAGCCTTCCCAAGCTCCTTACCCGGTCAGACAGTCAAAACCTCAGCCTTAAGCAGGCAAGTGACACTTTTTCTTTAAGTACCACTGTAGTGCAGTTCTGCACATGCATTTCAGGGAAATGTCTTGTTCATGTTTCCGACAGACGCTAGCAGAGGAAGATGTAACAAGTTTGGTAGTTTAGTGAGGGGTCAGTATAGCACCAACAATGCACTATTGTGTGTGCTAAGTGCAAAGCCCACGATGCAAAGGAAGTCCTGTTATGCTCATTGGTACTACAGCTGGTATTTAGGTACCATGGCTGAAATCTGTAGTTGCACAAGACCCCTGCATATCACAGCTTTGCTCACGTCCTCGCTATCGTACTGCAGAAACCACAGCTAAGCATACACTAAATGTTGTATTCAGCCTTTGCAGAAAAAAAGGGCAAGATCATAATTTGATCTGTCTAGAGCAGCACTAAGGAAAAAAAAACCCCTACAACTTCAGAAACAGACAGGATGCTAGGCCTGCTCTGGAAGCATACACAGACTAACAAAGGGTTGCAGCACCCAGGATGAGACTTGGCCACATCAGAGATAAGTTTTGCAGGGATACAGGCCTGTATCTATCTGCATTTTAAAGTTAAGTACAGAAAACTAAAGAAAGGCTGGATTTGATCCAACATAATCTATTTAAACAAGATGACCTTAGTATTTGGCATGTTCTATTGTTTAAAGCACAGTTAAGAAAGAACATCTGGGACTACTTTGTACCAAGCAGATTAAGTTCACTAGAAGTCTAACTCTTGTATTTCTTCCCCCGCTTTTTTTTTTGGATCCATATGATTGTCACTAGTTGAAACAAACAGTATCTACCCACACTTGAATGAAGAAACAAAATCAACCTTAAAAATAGTATTTCAATGGTTATTACTACATGTACTGCAGCTATTCAATAATAAGTAAAAAAATACTAAGTTAGTCATTTAAGTATTGAGACATAACTGAGTTAAAGTTTTAACTTGGAAGCAAAGCCTGCAACTGAGAAAGGGTACCCAAGTAAGACTGATTCTCAATGAAGCGCCCTCATGGACTTCTGCTCTTCAAAATTCCCCTTTCAATGATCCATGTGCAAGGCATTACTGTTTCCTAAATTATTTCCCGTAGCCAGACATCAGGACAATGCCAGTTTGCAAAGTGCTTTCCTATACTCAAGCATAGTAGAATATGATCCATGAGTCATTGGCAGCTCTCACTGGAAGCAAGTTCTGCAGCACACCTGCAGACACTGACTTGAGACTGACTCCTCATTTATGTGGGCTTATTGACCACTTCATTCCAAAGTTGTAAGATCCCCTTTCTGGATTTTCAAGTAACTGCTACTTATCCAGAGTCAAATTAGTTTCTTGAATGGGCAAGCACAATGCACCTCAAATGACTGCACCTTCTCAGAGAATAGAAAATGAAAATGGAATACATCTACTTCAGTGTGAAGAACTATCCTTGCTTGAATAGTAAAAAAGCTATTTGTTCTACACCTGACTAACAGAACAGAACATCAAAGGAAAAAAAAGAAAAATCAAGTTTAACAATTTACTCCTATACCTGTATTGCAATATTTAGTGCCTTATCAACAGGCTTGTTACCAGAGTACAAACAACTTCCATTTGAACTGCCAACCAGTTCAGTCAGTAGGGGAAAGCTATTAAAACTGAGAAGTAGCTTAATTGTAAGAAGTATGCTTCATGAATAGTTCCTCTCAACCAAGTTCCAAAGCATCATATCTGCTCCTTTATTTCAGAAGGAAGTTTGTCTTGACAGATAAAACCATGCTTCTGAACGCAAGTTATTGGCCTCTTCTGAGCCTTTACCTTTAGGGGTAAAACACATTTTTTAACAGGAGTCAAGCACACCAAGCACAATATTGCTGTTTCAGGCCAACTGGTAATGTGCTAACAGCAATTTGAAGAGATTAAGAACTACATCAAGAACTCGCTCCTATCAGCAACCAACAGCCTCCTCAAGCACACCACCCCACCACTCCAGTAACAGGACCATGCTAAGGCAGCCAGACAGCACTGTGAAGAAAAGCTGTATTGCAGTAGGGCAGGATTCTTAGAAAATAAATAATATGGAACTCCTAAAGACAGCTTAAGCTATATACATACTTTCGCATAGCTTTTCATTAGGATAGAACAGCTGATAATTCTATAGTACCAGAAGTAATAAGCCTTTTAATCTTGACTATGTACGACCTTGTTCTTGTCTAGCATTCAACTGCAGAACCATCTTTTAACCCCTCACCTGTTACCTATTAAGTGTTTTCAGGAGCCACATAGGTACACCAGTTACCTATTAGCAGGCTACAGTTAAATAGGCAAATTCCTACCAATACCATGATCCAGAGAGCCTAAAACTGTGTCTACTGCCTATGCAGAGGAGATGCTGCCAAGACACACAAAAACTGGCTAAACATTGGTGTCAGCAGAGCTGGAACATTGCTTTCAAGCATCCCAAAACAGGTAGAAACAGTACAGACCACACAAAAGTCACAAGCATTTTAAAGCACCTCTCAGCACTCTTGTATTTCTCTGCAGACAGCTGCACATGAATTACTTCCTCTTAGAAATACAATGTAATTTATAAACTGCTGTTGGGGATAGGTTACCTTGAACCACTTACACAGCCTGAATTTTGCAACTCGGTAAGTTTACATAGGCAATATCTGTAGGGTGCACAAAGTGTCACACCCTCTATATGCTCTGAGCACAGATATACAGAGAGACTGTCCACATCTCCCTTATCTTAAACCTAAGAAGCCCTCCAGTGACATGCACTTAATTTTGAGAGACAGGCACCTGGGCAGAAAATTGTATCCACATTGAAAGTGATTCTATGCACTACTGCTCACAAAATCCTTCTTACCTAGAAAGCCCCAAGCCATCTACTTAGAGCATCGCTCCCAAATGAAACCAAGATATTTCAGCAATGGCACAAAGATGGCCACAGCTAGGGCTGTGAAGGCTGCATATTTCTCCTCTTGCAGGCCTTACACCACTACTGCAGTTACATGGAATGGGGACTCCATCCCTTACACCCAAAGACACTCAATGGGTATTCACAAATCTCTCATATCCAAGGACATCCAAAGTGTTTGAGGAAACATGACGCACAGCAGCACTTACAAGCAACATCCAGGCAAATTTGAGTGTAATTTTCTCCAGAAGGAACACACTGTAAGGCATCAAGTATCTACCAAAAGCCCCAAGTCTTCCTGTTCTCCTGGCTGAGAAAACAACCATTTGGAAAGCCCTTTGAGGAACACACCAACAGCTGCTTATTTATTTTCCAAAGAGTCTCACTAAGGGCCCAGACCTTTGACAGAAAGTGACTACCCAAATGCTTCAGCACTTTTAGTGATGAGGTAGGAAAAGGTCTGAAAGTCTTTAACTTAAGCCTTCACTTCCTGCAAGCAGTATCAGAATCAGTAGTTGTGAGAATAAAAAGGCTTCTGTTGTGTGAAACCATTCTTTAATTACAATTTTGAGTTACCAGAAAACATTTTGCCAGTAGTTTTGAACCTGATCTAAAATCCAACGGAATATCCATTCTGATAAGGGGAAGACTGCACTTTCACAAAGTTCTTGAGATAACCTTGCACTGCCCACAAAAAAAGCTCCACAAGTACGCAGGGACAGAAGCCCTTATCTTAGCACAGCCCTGCCTTCTTTCCAGTTTTGTTCCAAAACACTGCAGGACTAGGAGCAGAGCAGGGCTCCTGGCCCAGCCTCCTTGTGCCTTCAATGTTTGAGGGAACAGGCAGGTAACAGAGGCCAGGACGGGGAAATGGCAGAGGTGCAGTGGCACTGCAGCAGTGACCTGACTCAGGCTACAGGGTGCAGCACACGGCAAGGATTTACAGGACTCCTATCACATCCTTCAGCGTCTCGGTGCTTGGGAGCTTTTGTGTAGCACAGCATCAGAATGTCACATCAGTGTCACCCCATACTGCTCATTGCTGCAGTTTTCTCCAGCTTGTGTCTCCACATAACATAGACAAATAGGAAGCAGATTAAAAGGCCATAAATAGCTCAGTTTCAGAGTATTCCTCAGGGTTGAATGTTTGAGATATGTTTTAACACTGGCATCATTTATTTATGGTTGCAAACTTCTGCACATTCAAGATCCTGATAGCCCTTGAGATGGAAAATGCCTAGCTGCACATCATCTGAAGGAATAAACAGCTTATTTTACTGCAGAGCTAGTGAATGCACTACACAATCACCATGGAAATCCAGGGCTTGCATCAAGTTGATCATATTTTCAGCAAACCCTCTATTTTCTATACATAGTTTAAGGCTATTTTTAAGGAAAAAAACAGCATAGCGAGAACAAGTAATAAAATTAAAGCAAATTATTTTGAGACCACAAAAATTTTAACTTCATTCCACTGCTGGATATAAGCAGGGTAGGCATATTTAGATGCTTGCCCATAACTGTATTTCAGCCACAAGACCTTTCTGTATAATACATTAACAAGAGAGCAAAACCATTCCAAAACTTGAAGTAAAGCTCAAGTTCCATACTTTTTAGTTGGGATCTTTATTAAATGTATTAAGATGACAGATTTTTTCTGAAACCCATTACATAATGCAAACTGTTATCCAGAAAGCAGATTTGTGGAAAAAAGTCAATTGTATCAGCTCTAACTTTTTTGCTGATGATATGCAGCAAACACTTTAAAATATCTAATCCCTAACAAGCACGCACAACATGGAAATTTTTAGCTTTGAACACCAGCTTAGTCATTCAGTAGAAGAATGGTTCACATTTCACTACTAAGCAGGTATTACAATACAAAAGGCAAGCTCAACTGGTTTGCAACTTGATTCTAATTTAGCTATTGTTCTACAGTTCCAGCTTTGATTTCAGGTTCTGTTCAACATAAACTAGCTCATTCAATCACGTTTATAGAATTAGCATAGCAGGATACAGGATTGAGGGCTTTCATTTGCATCCATCAGCTGTAACAGGTAATTTCTATCTGACAGTTTTCCAAAAGAGAATGTTCGCAGGTCATTTCGTGCTAGAAACACAGTATCACCGATAATTACCAGTGGACTCGGGTTAATAGCACTTTCAGACATGTCACAGCTTCCTACCAAAGAAAATAAGCAACGTAGATTAACATGTTGTATTAGGAGCCAATTAACACAAACGTCTTCAAAGCCTGTTCACAGCACTGACATTGTGTTAAAGACCACACGTTCAACAGTTAACAGTTTTTATCCACTCTATTAAAACTTTACAGCCATATCTAAACCACACAAAGGAACTGTCCCAGTACCCACGCTGCGATTACTTTAAATGCTCCGGGAGCAGTTCAAAAGTTAAGGCTGCAGTTTTGCAAACGCGAGTCTGAGCTGACAAACGGAACACCAGAGAGCGTGGATGTGTCAGAGAGGAAAGCATTTGCAGAATGCCATCTCTAAACTATATCTGCATATTAACACAAAGTCAAACGAGTACTTTTGGAATCTTTCGCATTTTTAAGTCAAACACTACAGGACTCCTCCAGCACCTAAGTAGCTCACATAATCTGCAAGTATTTCAGCCAGGATTTTCCTTGCAGGATTGCCTGGACATGAACTATACAAGCTGGTACCCTATATCTGCTACACCACTAAGCCTCAAAGAGCTATAAAACCACATTTGATGATTTCCATGTTAAGTACATTATTCAGAAAGGTCTAAATAGCTTCACAAGTCAAAGTTACACAAGGAAATTACCTCATTACACCAACAGGTCAGAGGTAAAAACGTATTCTGCAGTGCTTCTGGTACAGCAGAAATGAAGCTTCCACTAAGCATGAGCATTCAGACATGCACACACACGGGCTATCCATTACTTTAAAAAAGGCAGTTATCTGCTCACTGCCAACTCAGATCTGTGAATAGCCAATCCTACCGAATATATACACATGGAAAAATTGCTGAGAAATAGCAAAACAAAGGAAAAGACAAATAGCATATACCTCTCAACGGAGATCATGAACATATTCCAAACATTAAATACACTATGACAAGCTCTCTTGCTCAAACTCCCTGACCAGAGACCATTGGGTAACAGAGATATGCACAAGCAGATCTGGACACAGTGAGAGCCAGATCCTCCAGCAACCTCCTGAAACTGAAAAGCTGAACAGCTGACCATACTGAAGGTGAACTACTCACATGAGTATAACCTTCAGATGTGCCCTGTTTGGTTAGGACAAGCCTACCTTTTCCAGCTGTGTCAGCTGATCCCACCTAGATACCATTTATGGTGTCATTGCAAGCTCGTCCATAGTTCTGCAGATTTTGCTTTGTACCTTAGGCTTGCCACTACCATTTTCTGACACGTCCAGAACACAAATTTTTTGTGGTTCTACAGCTGGACCCTCACGGTCAGAAACCCAAGGATTCCACAGAATCCCAGAATGGTCTGGGTTGGAAAGAGCCTTAAAGATCACCTAGCCCCAGTGTTTCTACACCGTCCCGCTCCAAAATACGCTACTGGCAATCCGCAGCACAGACGCCCCATGCCCGGCACGGCTCCAGAGCCGCCCCGTGTGCCGGCAGGTGGCCATCGGCTCCTGCGCTAACAAAGGCGGCGCAGGCACATTCCTGGGCGGCGGGCGGGGAGCGGCGGGAGCCGGTGCCGAACACGTGCGCCGGGAGCGGAGCGGCCCCGGGCCTTCCTTCCCCCGCCGCGGGCGGCGCCGAGCGCGGCGCCAGCGCATTCCCCACACGGCCATTGGGTGCCGGGCGCGGCCCGGCCCTCCGCGGCGTCCCGCTCCCATTGGCCTCGGCTCCTCAATGGGGGAGAGCGACGGGAGCGGCGGCGCGGCCCGGGAGCGCGGCCAGGGCACTCACGTGTAAACCGCGGCTCCAGCCACACTTCTGGGGGAGGAGGGGGGCACTCCTTTCCCGGTGCCTCCCTCGCT
>VWZP01006527.1:51204-78150 GCA_013396995.1 Dicaeum eximium | reverse complement strand
TTTTTACAATCCAGGACAAATTGTTATCACCAAAGTCCTTCCCTGCAGCCCTCAGTGGGTGCCAAGGGAGTAAATAAAACTTGGGAGAAGCAGCTCTGCCCCACACTTGGCATCCAGTGCTGTCTTCATCCTCCTCCTTGGGTTTTCCCCCAGCACCACAGGACCCCTGGGCCTCTGGAGTAGGGTGGGATGGAGGATGAGACCCATGGTTCAGCCCTGCTCTGTGTGCCTCACCTTGTGAGTGACCCCAGAGTGGTGCTGCCACAGCCCTTGGCATCCAGAGCCTTCCTTGGCAGAAGTCTGGTGCTGCTCAGTTGGTCTTGGGAGTAACTTGGGAATGTCTGTGTTCTCTTCTCAACCATCTTCTCTTCTCATTTTTCCAGGGCTCCTCATAGCAGCAGAGGCTCCTCAGGGATTGCAGTAGGATGCCACAGGATGCACATAGTGGGAAGATGCTCCCCATCAGCATAGCCTGGTGCATCCCACTCCAGGGAAGAATCAGGTGCTGCACAGGAATCGGAGCCTTCCCAGTGCAGACAGCAAAGTGGGTGGAGAGGCAAGGTCCTGGAGCAGCTGCTTTGCCAGAGGAGGGGATGATCATGGATTCAGTGATACTTGTCTGCCATGGTATGTCCTGGTGGACAGCAGTGCTGGGCAGTGATGGGGCCAGGACACCATGGGCATGGGGTCAGCCCAATGTTTTCATCTGGCAAGGACTGACCTGTGTTGGCAGTGGCAGAAAACTCTTCCTGGACTCAGGAGGGCAGGAGACCAGGCCTGGAGATGGCATCACTGCAAAGCAGTGATCCTAATGCTCTGCTCCTCCCTGTGACAGGAGAAACAAGGCAGTGCCACGTGGCAGCCTGTCATGGGGACACAACCTTGCTGAGGGGTTGGCACGTCCCCATGGGCAGTCACAAGACCCCAGGCCTGAGGGGGGACCAGCACAGGGCACGTGTCTGATCCAGACACTCAGAGCAGCCTCCCACACTGACCTCCCAGCAGGGCCCACTTTCAAGGGAAGGCTCTTGCAGCAATCCCAGGTAATCGGGCCCCAAGAACAGGCTGCACCCCACGACTTTGCCACAAGCACAAGGAGTTCTTCCTTGCACCATGTCCTCCCACATGTCCTCGCTGAGGATGTCACACTCTGCCACAGAGGTGTCACCAGCACCAAGGAAGTCCCTGGGACAGGGCCAGCTCCAGGGACCCTGAGCTGGGCTCTCTGTGCAGTGTTCTGGGGCTCAATCTGGGTCTTTGTTCCCAGACTCAAACTCCACCTCAGGCATGCCTTTGGGCTGCTGGGCCAGGTCTGTAGCAAGGAGGGGCTTTGCCAGCATGACCAGGTGAGTCTGGGTGTGCAGCATCTCCCCCCATGCAGCTCCTTCCCAGAATCAGGACAAGAGACAGCAGGGAGAGCTCCCCCTGACCAGAGCACAGCCCAGGCAGAGAAGACTGGGAAGAGATGGCAGAGAGCAGCAGCTCCTTCACCTGTTCTGAAGAGGCTTCTCAAGTGAGATGGGGACACAAGGAGATGAAAACTGGGTGGGTTGGCCTTGTCCTGGAGGGGAAACAGATATCTTTCCTGCTCCATTGCCATCCTCCCCTCCCAGGGCACCTCCTTGGGGCCTGCCCTTCCCTGGCAGCTGCACAGCCAGTCCTGGTGCCTGTTTCCGGAGTGAGCTGCTGACCGCGTCCCTTTTTCCCTGCTGACCATGTCTTTTTTTCCCTGCTGACCACATCCTTTTTCACTGCTGTCAGGCCTGAACAGCCCTTGCAGCTTTGAGCAGTTCAGGGTGATGCTGCTGCTCATCAGAGGTGGGACCTGTTTGTCAGGGGATGTCCAAGCATAGGGAGGGGCAGAGGGGACAATCTGTGTCCTCAGCCATGATGGTGCTGAGTCTGGAGCTGCTGTCAGGCCCCTGCACTGAACTCTAAGGGTGCTCTCCAATCCAGAGCCACCCTGTCCTGCCTGGTGTCCCCCTGTCCCCTACATGTGCCATTTGCCAGCAGGGGCAGCAAAGGCAGGGAACCAGGAACGCGAACCCATGGAGGTCCAGCTGACAAGGACAAGGGCTTGGCCTGCCCTTCAGCCCCAAGGTGGTCAGGATTGGAGAATAGGAGACAAAGGAAAGGCTGGGAGAGCTGGGTTTGCTCAGATTGGAAAAGGGGAAATTTGGAGAGATCTTTCAGCTCTCTGCAGCCAGTTAACAGGAGCTGACAGAGAGGATGGAGCAAGTCCAGAGGCCGTGGAGATACCCCAAGGACTGGGGCCTCTCTGCTCTGGAGCCAGGCTGGGAGAACTGGGGATGTAGACCTGGAGAAGAGAAGGCTCCACCTTAGAGCTCCTTCCCCAGTGCCTAAAGGGTCTCCAAGAGAGCTGGAGAGGGATGTGGGACAAGGGCTTGGAGGAACAGGACCATTCCCAAGGGTAATGGCTTCCCACTGCCAGAGGGCAGAGTTAGATGGGATAGTGGCAAGGAATTGTTCCCTGTGAGGGTGGGGAGACCCTGGCACAGGTTGCTGCTTAGCGGTGGCTGAAAAGGAAATCTTATATTGCTTCTGTAGATCAAAGTGCCTTGTGCTCTTCCTGTAATCACACCAGGCTGACATTTGTCCAATGATTGCTCTGGAGAATCAGGAAGCTGGTTTCAGGAGTGATTGAGTAGCAGCTGTCCTGAATGGGTTTTAAACTCTGATTTAACTTAATTTGACAAAATACAATAAAATTTAGAGCCTTCTGGGCATAAATGAGGTTTAACACAAGTTTTCCAGACACTTGTACTCCATATTCCACTTGAGACCTCATGTCCTGGCAATTTCCTGCCCTTGTGGGGAACTGAACAAGAGAGGAAAGAGCTCCTTGCTGCAGCCCAGCAGCAGCTTTGGGAGGAGGGAACCTCCTTCGGAAAAGAAACTTCTTGTTCTTGGCACAGCACACGGCATCCAAAGCATTTGCCCTGGCTGTGGGAAGGCAAAGAGAACAAATTTGCAACTAGGACACTTTTTCAACATTGGCCAGGATGATAAGTCCTGTCCCAGTGGCTGGGACAAGGAAACACTGGCCAAGGAGACCCCCACCTATCCATGGGTCTCCTGAGGTTCTGCCCTGCTCAGCAGCATTGGAAGAGTCATCACAACAAGAAGCACAGAGACTGATCTGGGATCCTTGGGTCATCCGTCTTCCATCCATGGATGGGCTCCCAGCCATCCTGCTTTGGGACATCCCTCCTCAGAGCAGGTTGTGTCTACATATCCTGCTCTCAGCCCCTCGTGGCGGCCTGTGACATAATCATTGTTCTCAGAGGGGTTTTTCCTGTGTCAGAAATAGCTGGAAGTGAGGTGGGTTTTTTACAGCACAAGCCCCAGGCTTTGTCCTGGAGAGAGCTGGGTGGAACAGCTCAGAAAAAGCTGGAGAGGGAGCTGGTGGTGGAAGAGACTGGGCTGGGCTGGAGCTGCTCCCTGAACCCTCCCTGCAGCACAAGGACACCAGGACAGGGGCATCACACACTCGAGGCACCCACAGAGGATCCAGTGTGGGACAGTTTTCTCCAAGGCCCACAGAAACCCAAAAAGCCCAAGATAGCTACTGAAATGGCCTGGGCAGCACCACAGCACCTTCCCTGAGTACCTGACCATTCCCACAGAGAACAGGAGTGTCCCAAAGACTCCATGTGCTCTTGGAGTTTCACAGCCAATTTTGCCCTGTGGGCAGGAAGCTGCACCTGAAGTCTCCCCTGTCCTGGCTGTTGGGGAGGGTTCATGGGGAGAACAGTTCCTGGATTCTTCCTACCCCTGAAAAGAGAGCATCTGAGGGGGAAAAAGGAGCTGTTGATGATTTGAGGTAAGTGCATTTTACCCCATGGAGGTGCTCCACTGGAGCCTTTAAGGAGAAGACAGACCCCCTTTTGAGGGGTCACAGTATCCTGCACTGGAGCAGGGTAAGGACTCAGAGACTTTTTGTGCTTCCCTCCTGTGCTTCCCAGCCTGGACCATTCAAATCCTGCCCTTCCTCAAGCACCATGGGATTCCCTCCAGCACAGAGAGCCAGCAGCCAGGACAGCAGCACCTCACAGCAGAGACAGGGTATGACAGGGAGGCTCTGGACACTGCCCTGTGAGCAGTTCGGATGTGAGCAGCCATGCCTATGGTCTCTGCTGGCTCCTCACATGTGCCCAGGGCTCAGCTCTCAGGGCAGGAAGGAATGATCAGGTCAGGGAGTGCCAGGATGCCCGGGCAGCAGCAGGTCAGTGCGGGCCACAATTCCTACTGCCCACAGGTCCCGGGACCATCGGCTTGGGACTGACTCACATTTGGGATTGTGCTAAAGGCAATGACCTGCTCTCTGGGCACTTTTCCAGAAGGTGGCACAGGGAGGTGGTACAGCCTTGCTGAGCCAGGTGCCCTCTCCTCAGTCTGGCTCCCTTTGGACAAGGCTCCAGGAGCTGCAAACTCCTGGCTGGACGAGTTCTAAAATCTAGCTCTCAGCTCCTTCTCCCAGACACGTGTCCCTGTAATAGAGGAGTTTATCCTCTGCTGGAATGAAGCAACTCAGCCCTCTCCTTGCATTGCTGAGCCTTTCAAGCATCCTTTGATAAGCAGTGTGAGCACAGCTCCCTGGGCATTGCCACATCTCCTGGGCGTGCTCTGCCCTGCCAAAGCTGATTTCCAAGCTGGTTACAAATTAGGCACCACGCTCGGCTTTCATCTGCTCCCCCAGCAGCGGGCGGGGGCAGAAGCCACGCCAGGGCAGAGGAGCAGGGCGTAGGCAGGTTGGAGGCAGGATCAGGCTGGGAGAGCAGAACCTCTCAGCCCCTGCCAGCCCTGCTGCAGATGGGGGGGAAGTGGCTGCTGCAGCCAGCGAAAGGGCTGAGCTCGAGGGACAAAAACAGTGGAGAAACCTGGGGTTCCCTGAGCAGTGACAGCAGCAGGAGCAGCACCAGCACCAGGCAAAGAGGGAGGAGAAGACAGGGAAAGGTCTGGAGGGAAAATCACGTGAGGAGTGACTGAGGGCACTCAGTTTGTTCAGCTGGAGAAAAAGACCTGAGGTCAAACCTCAGCAGGGACTGCAGCTCTGATCTCTGCTCTCTGTGAGCAGGGACAGGACCCAGGGAAGGGCTGGAGCTGTGTCAGGGGAGGGATCTCAGGGAAAGGTTCCTCCCCCAGAGGGTGCTGGGCACGGCCCCGAGGCTGCCAGAGCTCCAGGAGAGTTTGGACACTGCTCTCAGGGATGCACAGGGTGGGATTGTTGGGGTGTCTGTGCAGGGCCAGGGGCTGAACTGGATGATCCTCGTGGATCAGTTCTAACTCAGGAGATTCTGTGATTCTCTGAGGGAGCACCATCCCATCAAAAGGACCACACAGAGGGCAGGTGGCTGTACACAGACAAAGAGGGGAGAAAGGCAGAGCTATGGGCACAGGAAAAAAAATGCTGCACAAGTCACCAAGTCTGGAACCTCCAACTACTCCAAGGCCATCCTGGAGGGAATAGAATTGCCCCCACTGGAGCTTTGGGCCAGGTCAGAGCGAGGCTTCCCTGCAAAGGAGTGAGGAAATGAGAGGAAATGTCACATGCAGGGTAACAGAACTTCCAGGTCAGAGCCTCTAGGTCTGTCATGCAAATCTGCACCTGCTGCAGAGGCTGAGCCTGCCCAGAGCAAGGAGGAGCCCTAGTCACTGGAAGGCTGAGGGAAACCAGTGTGAGCCACCGCAAGCAATGGCAGTTTTCTGCTCACAGTGGTTTTGTGCACGTTTCATTTCATAGACTCCCAGAATGGTTTGGGTTGGAAGGGACCTTAAACTCATCTCATTCCACCCCCACCATGGGCAAGGACATCTTCCACTGTCCCAGGGTGCTCCAAGCCCTGCCCAACTCGGTCTTGGACACTTCCAGGCATGGGGTAGCCACAGCTTCTCTGGGCAACCTGGGCCAGGGCCTCACCACCCTCACAGCCAAAAATTCCTTCCCAATATCCCATCTATCCCAGCCTTCTGGTAGTGGAAAGCCATTCCCCCTTGTCCTGTCTCTCCAGGCCCTTGTCCCAAGGCCTTCTCCAGCTCTCCTGGAGCCCCTTTAGGCCCTGGAAGAGGCTCTAAGGTTCTCCCTAAAACCTTCCTTTCTCCAGGCTGTATAGCTCCAATTTCAGCATGTTCCTTTCTCTCTGAGTTTTCAGATACCTCTGGCCACCCTGGCAGACCCCCAGTCCTCTATCAGTGCCAGGGTTGGGCACAGACCGAGAAACCTCAAAAGTCCCTTTACACAGCAAAAACAGCAGCTGAGTTGTCCAGAAGCGGAGATGGTTTCCTTATCAAACAGCTCCTTGTGGTGTAATGGGATCTTTTCCATGGATCAAGGTGCCTCCCAAGGCTGCTGTCAGAGCAGCACACATAGCATCACTTTTCCCTGAACTGGTGCTGCCCTGCTGCATCCTTAGAAACCAGGAGCTCCACCAGGCACAGCAGGATTTGGTTTAATCCCACACTGGCCCTAAGGCTGTGCTCTGTGAGGATCCACACACAAGGGGTCCAGCCCCCACTGCATTCCCCAGCAGGGCAGGGCTGACACCATCCTGCTACATGGTATTGGTTTGCCTATCATGGCACAAGCCCCAGAATTAAGATTAGGCATGAAATCATGGTCTGGTGGACACCTCCATGCAGCTCTGCTCATGGCTGACATGTCCACTTCAGGGCTGGACAAGCTCCTGCATCCAGACATGCTCCCTTCAGGAAAAGTGCCTTGGGTGGGAAGTGCCCTGGGAGCTGCAGCTCTGCACCCACTGCCCAAATCTTGAGAGGTTCAGCTGAGCTGGGCCCTGCTGGGCTCCCACCACAGCTGAGCCACTGCTGGGACACTGCAAAGGGTTTGGGAACACCCCACACTTGTCCAGGTCTTATTCCTTGCAGTGCCAATGGCAGCACTTTCAGCTGCGGCCTTTGGGGTGACTCAGCCAGGTAATGTGAGCTGTCAGTGTCCCCCTCCAGCCTACACAGAACCCCTGTCCTGTGCAGAAAAGAGAGCCCAGCTATGAGGGCTCACACCAGAATCCCCAGCTAGGGGGGCATGGGGAAGGCACCCACACCCCCATGGCATCCAAACCTACAGGAACAGAGAACAAGGACTTGGAGTCTGGTAACAGTAGAGCTTCCCCCCTTGGGAGCTTCATCCCTGCACACGGAGGGCTCCAGGGAGGGAATGGCAGCCAGTGCAGATCCAGGGCAAAGGGTCAGAAAGAGGCTCCATCATGTTCCCATCTTGTCTCCTACCCATCCTGTCCAGGTGTGTTGGAGAAGGAGACCCATTTCCTGTCCCTTCCCAAGAACAAACTGAGCAGGCCTGACCCTGCAGAGGGAGTGCTCCAAACCCTGCCCCCAGCAAGCCATGAAGCAGCCCAGGACCCCACTGGGCTCCCATTCTTCCTCCCCAGGATGGCCTCATCCCGAACCAGTCTCCTCCAGCTCAAAACATCCCTCCCTAACCAGAAATTTCCAGTGTGGGTGTTACAGGACACTGGGGTTGGGATCACCTCCCTAAGGAATAGTCAGTGATGTACAATCAGTGCCAAATTAGTCTCTCTCATGTGGCCTAAGCAGCTGCCTCAGGACTGCTCAGGGCCCTGCTGGGATCAGTGGTATTTAATGTCTTCACCATTGCCACAGGAAGGGATCCCTCAGCAGGTTTGCAGCTGCCAGGGCACCCTCAAGCTTTTCCTGCCCGAATCTCCTCAGTCAGGAAAGAAGAGCTTCAGGTGAGTGATGCCAGTGACAGCTCATGGGGGCTCAAGTGTCTCCAGGTTCTGAAGGAGCTGAATTGCAGAGCCTTCTCCATGGAAAAACCCTCTCAGGAAGACCCAGGGAGCTCTGCAGTCCTCCAGCACCGCTCCCCGGAGAGGAAGGGATGGGACGAGATGTGCAGCCAGGGAGGAACTGCTCCAAAGACTGCACTCCCTGCTGAGCTCTGCGAGATCCAGAGGCACTTGGATCCCCTCCTGCAGCACCTGGATCCAGGAGTGGGTGCAAAACTCGGCTGCCATTGCTCCAAATGCTGCCCAGGGTCACTCCAGGCCCATCTCACTCTGCCAGGAGCTTGGGTTGTGGACTCCTGCAGGCACAGAGGAGTTACCCTTCCCAAAAATACCCAAATTCACCCTCAGGAGCTGCTTGGGGACTGACACCAACACAGCCAGGCCCTGCCAGGGAAGGACTCCACACTGCGGGATCCACTGAAGCTCTCTGGGACAAAAGGCTCCCCGAAGACATGAGCACAACTCCCACCCCCACTCCTGCTCCCAGCAGAACCAGACTCCTCATCCAAACCAGCATCCAAACTCCTCCTGGATCCAGTAGCAGCTCTTTCTAGAGGGGCTCACCAAGACCTGAGTCCCGCAGCCCTGAGCAGTTCTATCCTAGAGGGAAGGGACTGGGACACACAACTGAACAGGTCAAACACATGGACATTCCCACACAGAGACCAGGAACCTGCAGAGGGTGAGGAGGCACAGCCTTGGCCACTGTGCTGGATGGAGAAAAGCCTTTCCTAAGCAGGGCCTAAAAAGGGAAAATCGACAAGGCAAGAAGGCCCAATGCATTCCTGAGTGAAATTTCAGCACTCAGAAAACAGCCTGAAAAACCCTGCTGATTAACGGACAGACTTGATCTTGCTCTCCAAGTCACCAAAGATGNGGGAAGAGGATTGGTGCAAATCAGCCAAATACCCCAAGCAACCTCCTGCCCAGGAGGCTCCTGTGTGAGGAGCTACTTCCTGCCCCAGCAGGATCCACCCTCACTACTCAGGGGCTGAGAAGGGATTTTGCTGTAACATTGCTGGAACCTGTTCCCCAGCTTGTCCATGGCAGGTTGGCACAGCCCCTGACCTCAGTGATGACACCAAACCCAGCCCAGAACACGGGGGAAAACCCCAGCACTGGCAGAGGGACAGCTCAGCACATCAAAGTACACCCTGTCCTGCACGGGGTGGGAGCCCCAAGCTCAGCTCACCCCTCCCTCCCAGCTCCAGAGCATTTCTCTCCTCGGTGCTCACAAACTCCACTAATGAGGCACTGCTGCTCCCTCATGGGATGGAATTTTGGGGAGTGGCTCCCAAGGACTCCTGAGTGCCAGCAGAGGCTGCACACCTGCCACACCTCAGCAAGACCACTGGGACCTGGGTGGCAGGGAGCCACAGGTCAGGGTCTCTCTAGGACATCCTTTGACCATTAGAAATAGTTCCTGGAAGGAAGAGCAGCCTCCCAGAGTCACAGAATCTTAAAAATATTTGTACTGGAAATGATCTTAGAGAACAACCAGTTTCACCCCCCTGCCATGAAGAAATACCTTCCACTAGAACAGGTGGAAAAGGATAAAAGAAACATCCAAATTACAAAAAAAAAAAAAATCAATTTTTATTTATGTGTTATTATTAATAACTGCTAAACTGAACTAAGAGCTGGAGCTGCTGGATTGGACCCAACACACTGGGAAGGTTTTCCAGTTGTTTTGACAGCAAATAAAAGAGATGGACAAAAAGCAGCTACGGAGAAGCTGGCACTAAGGGAGAGAAACCAGAACCTGGCAGCCAGTGGGAAAAGGGTCCTGTCCACCCTGTCCCACCCTGTGCAGTGCCCAGGCCATGCTGGGTGTGCTCCGAGCTGTGCCCACACTTCCCAATCCCTTCTCTGTGAGAGCAAGATGGCAGGACAGGTGCCACCTTCTGCAGCCAAGCGTGGCAGATGAAGGCCCTCAGCAGATGTTCCCGTGCCCACTCCAAACCCATTATCCCACCCCTGCCATGAAGCCAGGCACCACTCCCTGGGATGTGCTGCTGAAGAGGAGCTGGTCCCAGCCACGTCCTAGTCCCGCTCAAAGGGGGGTTCCCCACAGCTGCTGGTGTGCAGGGGATACACAGACTGTCCCTGTGTGCCCGAGGCAGCGCTGGAAGCGGATCCTCTTTGATGGGATGCACACCCCTGTCCTTGTGGGATACATGTGGATGCTCCCAGGCCCTCACCCCATCACCCTGGGATGTGGGAGCTGCCCTGCTATGATTCCCCTGCCTTCTCCCCACACTTGACTGGTTTACAAACTCCATGCTGGTAAATGAAGCGGCGGTGTTGGAGGAGGACAGCGGGACCCTGAGAAAGATCTGACCTCTCTGGGTGAGGTATTGAACCCACTCGCAAGTGGGGAAAATCCTACCTCTGTTCCCCTCTGCACTGGCCAAAAACTTCATCCCCTTTCCCTAGCAAAGGGGGAATCTCTGCTGCCCCCCCGGCTGGACCCAGTGCCCAGGACCGGGAGCATCCCCAAGATTTATCCACAAACTGAGTGTGCAGTAGGTCCTGGACAACTGTGCTGGAACCGACGCCAAGGAGCTGCGCCGGTGCCCCGGCCCGGGGGATGCTGCCGCCCGCCCTGTCCTAGTGTAGCGCCCGCGGAACAGCCCTGCCTGTTCTCCCCCGGAAAGAATCCCCGCTCCACGATGAATTTCAGGAAATCCCGAGCGTGCTCCGGCCGCTCCAGCGGCAGCGCGGAGCTCTGGGGGAGCTCGGACCGCTCCCGGAGCTGGGAGAGGCCGCAGCAGCCCCAGGAGAACGCTCCGAGGAGCGGCACCAGCCCCCGAGGCACTCGGGGCCGGGGGGAAATGGCGAGGGCGGTAGCCCCGCCCAGGGGATCCCCGGTGCCCCGTGTCCGGCCCCAGCCGTCCTTGGGCATTCCCGGCCGTGCTGGGTATTCCCAGCCCGGGACGCTCCGGTACCCGGTGACCCTGCTCCCCCTGCGGTCACGGAGCTCCTCTCGCTGCCGCCCCACGCCCGAACCGCCACCTTTGTCTATTTCTCCTTCTCTTTACTGTTATTTGCCCGCCCTCTCACCCCTCCCCGGCGGTGCTCGGCTCCCCCGGGCCCGTCTCGTCCCTCACTGCCGCCGCTCCCTCAGAGACCGGCCGGTGCCCGCGCCTTTCCCAGCGCCAGAGCAGCGCTCGCCGTCTGAGCAGCCTCGGACAGAGCCGCGGGACGCTCCGGAAGCACAGACCCAGCGCTCGGGGCCCGCCGCTCCCCGGGTCCGCCAGAGGAGCCGAGGGGACCACTCAGCCTGGCTCTGGGCGCCGCCATCTTCACTCAGGGCGGTGCCGGCCGCCATTGGCTGGGTCGGGGTGGGCCCTGAGGATCGACCAATCACCGACGGCATTGTCGTGATGGACGTGCGGGGGCGGGACCTGCTGCGCTAGCGGGACGGGAGAGACCATCTACGGGCGGTGCCGGGAGCGCTGCGGGGAAACCCCGCTCCAGGTCGGGAGAGACCATTGCGCTGCGCGCGGGGGTGGGGGACCGCTTCCGAGCGGCGAGTCCGTGTTTGGGCTTCGCTGGGAGCCCCAGAGCCGCGGCCTGGCCTGGGCGAGGGAAAACCCAAAGTCCCGTCCCAGTGCACCCCCTGCCATGGGCGGTGACACCGTCCGTACACCAAGGTGCTCCCAGCCCCATGCAACCCGGCAATGGGGAGCCACAAGCATCGGCCCTTCCACCCTGGAGGTGATTCCCGGCAGGAAAATCTTCTTTCGGCTGCAGTCGAAGCTCACAGGGTAAAGCAGTAGCAGAGGATTTGCTGGAATTGGTGCAGACATCTCAGCAGGACTTGCAGGAATCTCCTGCTCCTGCTGTGCCGGGCCTTCCCGAGGTCCCTCAGCTTCAATTCCCATCAATGTTGGCTCTCGTATCAGTCAAGAAGCAAATCTGCCCTGCAGGTGATACCCCCTGCCTCCATCCCCGCAGGAGGAGGAGGACGGGCGGGAGCAATTCCATGAGGGATTACCATGTGCAGCAATCAGATGTGAAACTGTAGCAGATAGGGATCCAGGAAGTGACTCCAGGATTCCTTCCCCAGAATAAACACGGACTCGGGGTAGATTTCACTGAATTGTGGTTTAATTTCATTATCTACTGCTGCTACATCTGTACAACATTGTACAAAATGTAACCTCAAGAACATTCCAGCCCCGCAGCTGTGTTCAGCTGTGCTCTCTCCTGTCACAAAATACTCTTGGTGCTCTGGCTGTGACGCCCTCCTACAGCCACCAGAACATTCTGCTGTCCGTGCCCAGTGATGGGAATGCACGGCAGGAGATCCCTGGGGGTTCCTTGTGATTCTGGTCAGACAGGAAGGATTTTTCACCTCCTTCTCCACAAGGCAAAAGGCTCCCAGCAGTACCATGACCAGGGGCAGTTGGGATGCTGGGGGTCGTTCAGGACTGGCACAGCCTTTGTACAGCACGTGCTGTGGGTTTTGGGAGTTGCTCTGCTCACACACTGGTTGTAGACTTCCAGTCCTTCCCACCAGTGCATTTGCACTGGAAGCTTCACCTACCCCATGCCAGGCTGATCTGAGATTTCATCTCCTGCCCAGACAAAATGAGCAGGCAGATGCTCTTTTTAACTCAGAGGTTAGGGAAGATAATCTACTTAGCTGCTGCTGGTAGTAGAACACATATAGAACTGCTTCTGCCAGATTTGGGAAACCTGCAGAGAATCACATGGAATCCAAAGTGATTGTTTTAGCTTGAAAAAACGTATGTGAAAGGACCAGGGATCTCTGATGCCCAGAAAGGTCCTTGTGGCAGGTGAGTGGTGTGGCAGGATGGTCTCTCCCACCTGTGTTCTCCACAGAAAGTTTCAGTTTGGCCAATTATTTTTCCTCTCATTTTCTGTGTTCCTGAAGCTTCTAAGCTGTGTTTTAAAGGTCTCATGGAAAGCCTGATCATAAAAAAAAAAACAAACAAAAAAAACCCCAAAAAAACCCAAAAAACAGTGCTCTTAAAGCTTTTTTTCCCCCAGTATTGATGACAATTCAGCATCATGTTCAATGTGCAATTACTGGATCTGAAAAATAACGCCCTCAGACTGTGAAGAACATCTGACAATAAATGCACAGCCTTCATATGGATGAGTCCTCACCAAAACCTTCTCATCCTCGGAGCCATGCAGGGATGTTCTCAGCAGGGCTGTGCTACAGGGAGGAGTCTGAAAGTGAGAGTAAGAGAGAAGCAGCTCAGGGTTGTAGTGAGAGAGATCAGAAATAGTCTGAAAAGCTCCCTGGGAGGGGGAGCTGAAATGTGAACAGGACCTAAAAGTCTGCAAGAGGTTGACAGAGGTTTAACTGACCCATTTTGCCACTCCTGTAATCCCAGCAAGGTATTTTGCATTTAAAGAAAAATATTTGACTGCAAGTAAAGGATATTTTAGGTGACTGGGTAGAGTCACCAACAATATTTATCCATAGGTATATCCAAGAGTCTATCCCCAGCCAATCCCACTGCCCTTCCATCCACATCAGGATCCCAGTGCCTCTGACCATGTCCCTCTCTTTTCTCCCTTTGTGTTGGTTTTGGCTAAACATCAACTGTTCTCTCAATGCTCCTCTCACCTGGCACATTTGCCAGGGTTTTTATTCTGCAGCTTTTGCACTAAATCTTGCACGAAATCTAACCTTGCTATTATCCAACCTAATGAAGATGGGATTGTTCCTTCTAAAAAATTTGCTCAAGCTTAGCCAAAACCTCTGGGTCATTTTGAAAATCAAGTGGTTTTTCCCATCTGCCTTTTTATTTCTGATCCTGTTTGGTACTTGATCATGAGTACCATGATGAGGAATTCAGTAAAACAGCCCAAATGTACCATTGCTTTGTCAGCAGGTGGAGCTGGCTGGGGACCATTTTTGAGGCCCTGGGCAGCAGTGACACCCCCAGATCTGCCAGGGAAGCAGCACTGCAGAGTTACCTTTGATGGCGAGGAAGGCTTTGCTGAAGGCACGACCCACTTCATTGCTGGCTTCTACCATGTACTCCCCCTCATCCTGCTTGGTGACCCCCAGCACCACCAGGGAGCACACTCCAAAGTCGTTTGTGCAGAAGTAGTTGGGATCTCTGGAGAGGTCTCTGCTGTCCTTGTACCATGTGATTTTTGGGGAGGGATGGCCTCCAACAGCGCAGCTCATGTGACACTCACTTCCCGTCACCACCACATGGGACTTAAGTGGCACCAGGAACCTCGGGGGCTGGTTCTGGTTAACTCCCCTGTATTTCTGTGTTTTCACTTGAAATGTAGCTGTGAAAAATAAACAGCACCAAACACATACTCAGATACTGCTCCCAGCACTGCAGGGTTTGCAGCAGTTTGTTTGTGCAGTGTCTGGAATTCTGCAAATTACCAGAGCTCCTATGCACCTATGGATTGTAACCTCTGCTGCTCCTCAGAATTACCCAACATTTAACTTTGAAGTCAGAAACTTTGGTTTCTACAATACTAAAGCCTTAGATTTTGCTGGGAATTCATTTTGGGGCAAATTGCATGTCATAATGGCTGGGAATGAAGGATCTGTCCATACAATGTCCCTGCACAAAGGACAAACCTTCCCTTGTCCAGCTGGAATTCCTCAAGGCATCTCTGTGCATTCCTGTTCTGGGCCACTCAATATTCTCAGGAGGAGAGGCCCATTTGAGGGTGGGGTGTTAGAAGCAATGAGAGAAACAAAACACAACACGGAGAAGTACTTGAAAATGTTTTACCCTTTTTTTTCCAGATCCTCCAGGGCTGCACAGTCTCTGATGGATCACTGGCTCCCAGGTCATTTTTTGCCACAACCCTGAAGTAATAATCCCTGCCTGGGACCACCCTGGTGAAGGTGAACTTGTTGTTGTAGATCAGGTCTCCCAGCACATGCCACAGACCCTTCTGGGATTCCCGTTTCAGGATGGTGTAATACAGGTTCTTCTCCCACTGCTCAGATGCTGAGGGGTCCCAGGTCACTGTCACTGTGTTGGGCACATTCTCCTCCAGCCGGATGGCTCCAGGAGGCTGAGGGATATCTGCCAGGGGAGGGCACACAATGTCACAGCTGTAGGGACAGTGACACAGAACCCTAAAAACCCGGAGTCTGTTGCATGTCTGGGGCTCAGTGACCATCCTAGTCACTGGAAGGGACAAAATTCCATTCCTTCTCCAGGCACACAAATGCATTTGCTATGAACTGAGCTGCTGCTGCACAATATCTGCACTTGCTGTGCGGCGAGAGGAGGGTGATACAGCTGAGCTGCTTCCCCTCCTGGGGTCACAGCTGAGAGAGCTGTGTTCAGTGTCCTACAGCCTGTGCTGACCTCCCTCATTCACTTTGGAAGGATAGTTTTAGTCAGTGGATTGCTCTGTCCTGCAGACAAGTGAGATCATAAAGTGCCTAGACAATCTCATAGAAAACTGTACCCTGGCTCTCCCTGTGCCTGCAGACAAACTGCATCAGAGCTCACCCTGCCAATCTCAGTTTTTGCCTTCTGCCTACTCACAGTAAATCATAGAATCCCAGACTGGTTTGGGTGGGAAAGGCCCTTAAAGCCCATCCAGTCCCACCTCCTGCCATGGGCAGGGACACCTTCCACTACCCTGGTTGCTCCAAGACCTGTCCTACCTGGCCTTGGACACTTCCAGGGATGGGGCAGCCACAGCTTCTCTGGGCAACCTGTGTCACCCTCAAAGGGAGGAATTCCTTCCCCATATCCCATCTAACCCTGCCCTCTGGCAGTGGGAAGCCATTCCCCCTTGTCCTATCCCTCCAGGCTCTTGTCCCAAGTCCCTCTCCAGCTCCCTTGGAGCCCCTCTAGGCACTGGAAGGGGTTCTAAGGTTCTCCCCAGAGCCTCTTCTTCTCCAGGTGAATACCCCCAGCTCTCCCAGCCTGGCTCCAGAGCAAAGGGGCTCCAGCCCTTGGAGCATCTCCGTGGCCTCCCCTGGAATTGCTCCAGCAACTCAACATCCTTCTGTTGCTGGGGCCCCCCAGGGCTGGAGGTAGCTCTACAGGTGGGTGTCACCTGAGGGGGCAGAGGGGCAGAATCCTCCCCTCCTCTGCTGTCCACACTGGGGGACCAGCCCAGGGCATGTCCAGCTCTCACCGACCAGCACCCCCAGGTGCTTATCCCAGGGCTGCTCTCAGTCCCTTCATGCCCCAGGCTGGACTGGCTGGGAGTTCCTGGTAGATTTGTACGGATGGCAGTGACTTACCTGTAATTTGAACCTGGAAGCTGAAGGTTTCCCTTTTTCCCAGCCCATCCCCAAGCTCCACAGTATAGGTGCCGCTGTCACTGAACTCGGCTGCCCTGAGCAGCAGCTGGGTGCTTCCATCCTCGGTGCTCACGGCAGCCTGGCTGGGAAGGGGGAGCCCATCCTTTAACCAGGTCACCACTGGCTCAGGAAATCCCTGGAAAAACAACGAGTCACAGCCACTTGTTTCACCTCCAGACTATGTCTTATATCTTTAGTTTCATTGTCTTATCCCAAATATGCACCTCCACGACACAGTAATGTTTAGAAATATAGATTCATGATGGATCTGAGAGCCCTGATTTGTTCTATAGTTTCTTTACAACTTTTTTTTCCTTTTTGTCTTTTAAGGATGTTATCACAGTAAAGTGTTCAGAACTATGTCAAACAAGCTATGCCAGATCAAAGACAGATAACTTCAGGAGTTAATATTTTCTGCTTTTAAAAAAAGATCTGTTGGTTCTGGAAAGAAAAAACATACTCTAAGTCTTTACTTCCATTGTGCCATCTTTGGTCTCTTCTCCCAGAGATTAGGAGAAAGGCCAGTAAATACACACACTTCATTACACTCATCTGTTATCCCAGACTTCACAGGATCAGGGAATCATTTAAGGCTGGAAAAGACCTCCAAGACCATCAAGTCCAACCTGTGCCCCATCCCCAAGCTTACACCAAACACTGAGATTTCTGTCAGTGCCTGCCAAGTTCTCAAGTCACAGAGCTCAAGTGCTGCTGCTTGGTGAGACAAGCACAATGAAGGTGTTGCTGGAAATGGTGCCCCAAGGACTTCTGAGGGAGTCACAGGGAAATCATTGATTTGGGAAGTCTGACAGAGCAGTACCAGATGATGATAACATTGATAAGGTTAGATGTTGTTTGCAGAGGTTAAGGAATGACCACAGTGTCATAAAGCAGCAATGCCAAGACTGACAGCTCAATTCTGGCTTGTGTTTTCCTCACCCTGAAAGTCTACACCGCACAGGCAGGCCAAATTATTTGCCCAGTGACTTGTAAGCAAAATTCCATGACATAAAAACAGTGGCTCAGTTTTTTTATAGTGTCTGCTATAAAACCAGGCAGGGAATTCCTCCAAAGCCCTGAATACCCACCTCAAAGGGAATCTTCACCCGGATGGGATTCCCTGCTTTTATAACCAGGAAGCTTTTCACTGTGTCATCTATCAGTAACCTGGGGGAGACTGGGAAAGACAAAGATTACTCCCAAAAGGTGGATATTGGTGCAGTCACTGGTGACAATCATGGTGTTCCACCCGCTGGTGCCTCTCCCAGCTGGGTGAGGCTGGTGAGGAACTTACAGTGGGAAAAATCTCCCTGATTCAGTCCTAGACTTCACATCTTTCAAATTTCATTACTATTTCTTTATCACCATGACTAAACAAGGGAAAATTATGTAAAAATACATTCACAACAATCTCTGTTTTCATGTGATGTCTCAGTCACAGAGAAATTGGCTCTTTGCCACACTTTATCCCATCACAGGAATCATCTTTTGTGTTTAAATGGTGTCCGGAAAAAGGAAATTCCAATGGACACTTATAAAATATACATGCAATACAGAGCTCGGAACATCCACAGGAAAGCTGCCAGAGTTTATCTAAAGTAGTATTTTTTAGCATTTAAAATATTTTCTCTTTTCATCAATATACTACCGCATTTAGTATTTCTCTAAGAATGCCAAATACAGTAGTGCTGAATTGTATTTAGTGTTTCCAGGATAGAACTGAACACCTGCTTTAGATGGATTTATTTTATTTTTTTTTTAATTGATAAATGGGATCTCCAGGCATATGCCAAAGTAGACATTTTAACTTAGGATCCAAGTTAAGGAAGATGAACCCCTCACAGAATTATCTCTTATATGTACAATTCTGCAATGTTCCCAAAGAGCAGAAAAAAACCAGAGCGGCAGTTTGTAAATAAAGATGGAAAAGTGAAAATGGTGAAAACATTCAAACTAAACAATTAAAAAGTAAAATAATGTATCCAAAAACAGCATTAAAAATTGTGATTTAAGAGAACAAAAGAAAATGTTTAATTTCAGAAGATTGTCTGAAAGTTGAGTGAAAACTCTATTTTTGCCTTGGAAGAGTGCAAGCAGGGGTAAGGCACAAACGGGTTCTGTTTGGTGACTCTAGTGTGGCCCTGCACAGGGAGCAAAATGTAAGTCTAAGGAGAAAATTGATTTCTTGGGGTTGTTTTATCAAAGAGTCTCTAAATGAGCTGAGCACTGTGCACTGCATATCTAATATCAATTAATATTGAGACTGCCCTACTGAGGCGAGCAGATAACCCCGAGGTGACGAGGAGCAGTGCTGCCCCTGTGTTAGGCTGGGCCTAGGAGCAGCCCCTCCCGGTATCCCATAGCCCTGGCTACTCCTGCTCCCTGAGAGTGCCCCATTCCCAGGGACAGAGCCCCAGAGCCCCTGACTCACCCACAGGAGCAGCAGCTCCAGCACAAGCCTCGAGCTCCGAGGCCTCCCCTGGGCCACTGTCGCTGAGGGCCCTCACGCGCAGGAACAGCTTCTCCCTGGCCTGGAGGCCCTGGACCCTGCACGAGGTGCTCTCTGCAGGGAGGGTGAAGCACTTAGTCCAGCTGAGGCTGTTACAGGGCCTCATCTCCACCTCGTAGCCTTTCACAGCATTCCCATCTTGTACTTCAGGTTTGCTCCATGTCAAGGTGACACTAGTACTGTCACTGCTGCTCACTTTAAGGTCCTGCACTTGGCCTGGAGATTCTGGAAGGAGAAATTTTATTTAAATTATTTTTCTAGGATTTCTCTTCTCTCTTTTCAGTCACTGCCTGAGATTCCCCAACATTTTTGCAGTGCACTGGATTTCCACCACGCTGTCTTGCCCCACGTTCTCCCAGTTCTTCAGAGCTAGATCTAGGTCCTTGCTCCTACCAGCCCTGCAGAAAATTCCACAATATCCCAAAACATTCTGTGCCCATCCTGAGTGTTCCTCCACACTGCACATTACCCCACACTGGGATCTGCCAAATCTTGACTTGGACATCATACAGGAAATCCTTCCATTCCTTCCTCCAGCTGATTCTCAGCCATGAAACATTCCCCAATTTCTGATCCTTGTCTCCACACACTTTTACAGAGGATTTAAGAACATCTCCTCTCCACAAATACCCTGAAAGCAGAGCACAGGGTAAGGGCACTTACTGGTGGGGTCCTGGGCAAAGGCAGGCTCTGAGGGGTCACTGGGCTGTCCTGTGCCAGCAGCATTGACAGCTGCCACGCGGAACTCATACTGCACACCCTTCTTGAGACTGGTCACCTTCAGTTTCTTGTCTGCGGAGAGGAGAGGAGAGGAGAGGAGAGGAGAGGAGAGAGACCTGCAGACACCTTTCCCCATCAGGAAAGGTGACACAACAAAGTTGTGCCTTACTCCAGGCAGAATTACGGACTGAAAAATTCTCAGGAGCCTTAAAAGCTGTCACGGATTCCCCTGCCATTCCCTAGTCAAGTGCATGTGATCTTCTGGGATGTGTTCATTATATTCCTTTCAAAATCAAACAGCCCTTGAATCACAGAATCCCAGAATCATTTAGTTGGTAAAGACATCCAAGGTCACCCATCACCACCTTGATGTGAAAGGTGTAAGATCCTAAGCACCTAAAGGTGTAATCCTCCTAAACCCACCTGACATTTTTGCCTTTTCAAATCCACCAGGCTGTTTGAAGAGTCAGAATACCCACCTTTGACAGGCACGTTGGTGACTGGCAGCCAGGTCACAGTGCCCTTCTTGCGTTTCTGAACAACGTATCCCATAATTTGAGAAGTGCCAGTTTTACAAGGAGCTTTCCAGGATATAGTGATGGTGTTCCTGCTGGCACTGATGATCTCGGGGGGATCTGGGGCACCAGGGGAAGCTACAAAGAGATGAGGGCTTCATTATTAGCAGGTATGTTTTTACTGCAAGATAAAATGGTATGTAATTTCTTCTTCCAGATTCCCCCAGGTATTCCTATGGATGTGTTTTGAAAACCTGGCTGAGACCTGAAGCTGTGGATCCTGTTCCCCATACAAACTGGATCCAGCATGGACTCTGTTCCTGAGTTTATATTTCACAAAAGACCTGCTGTCATCAGGACTGGCAATTCCTCTGCTAGTGGAGTGTGTCATTCCTACACATGAACAGTCAGCATAATTCTTGCTTTCAACAACAGGAACTGGTAACAAAATGGATTTTCTTTGCCCTCTGCTAAAGTGTTCAAGATACAGAATCATAGGAATGAGAATGGAGAAAGAAGATAATTAGAACTGAACACTGCTCTCTCTAGTACTGCATTTGTGCTCATGGCAAACCTGTTCTAGTATTTAAACTCCTTGAAGGACAAAGACAATATTCAGTTGTTTGGAGATGAGGGGAATGGAGTGGTCATGCTGAGAAGTGCTGCACATACAGAGACACTCCTTTGCCTGTGGAGTTAAGAAAAGGCCTCACATGTTCCCTTTGCAGCCACACTGGGAAAAATTTCCTTTGATCTTGATGTATTTTGCATTTCCCCCATGAAACTTCCTTTTCAATCCAGAATGGACCATGACCAAGGAATAATTACATCTCACTCAGCATCAGCAGAGCCTACAGCAAACTGCTGCTCTTGCTGGGCAACCTCCACAGCTTTGTGTGAAGACTGAAGTTGAGATCTGTAGCAACATCCACTATGCAGTGAGTTTCCTCTGATGTCACCTTTGATAATAAATTTCCCAATTTGAATTATGAATTATGAGAAGTTCTCCTCACCTTTACCAGCAGCCTTCACTTCCCCTGACTCCAGTGCATCGCTCACTCCCTCGGCATTCATGGCCCTCACCCTGAAGTAGTAGCTCATCTCTTCCTTCACTTGGCTCATGGTGAAGCTGGTGCAGCTCCTGGGGGTTTCTGCCAAAGTCTCCCAGTCGTTCCTGCCCACCTGCTGCCTCTCCACGAGGTACCTTTGCACTGGTTTGCCCCCATCGTCCTTTGGGGGCTTCCACTGGATCGTGATGTTGTTGGCGGAGTTTTCTACAATTTTGATGGGTCCTGCTGGGGGCTGTGGCTTGTCTGGGAAGATGAACAGAGACACAGCTGGCTCCAGACCCAGACCTGCTCCTGGGTTTGGAGCAGACACTGTCCCTTGCTCACCAGCTGGGAGACTGTTCCTGATGAAATGCAGGCACAGTTGCAGGATGAGGGCTGGGCATGTGAATTGCCTCTTCCAAACTTGCATCCTTCTAACTTTTGATGGAGAAGATGGAAAGCCAGGCCCTTGCTCTCCCTGGGTCAACTGTTCTCATAAGCATTGCACCAGTTCAGCTTGCTAATACAGGCAAAACATAATTTCTGGTCTCCCAAAGGAGCCCAGACATTTATGGGAGGGCTGCGTTAGACCTTGATATCCTATTTCAGATTTGCATGTTGTGTAGTCACATCATGCACAGTGTCTGAACATTCAAAACTCAGCTGCTTAGGCCATGAAAAACCAAACTGGGTTTGTGTTCCCTTGTACTAAAGGGCATGAAGCATGTTCAGTAATCTTTCCTTGTACCCTGATTTTGGGGCAATATACAGAGTCTTGTTCCTCTCAAAATACCCAGTCACTCCAAATAAAGTTGTCACCAGTATCAATGGATTCTCTGCCTAAGCTTTACAGTTACAGCACAGTGAATGTTACAGGATCTTACCTATCACCATGAGCTTTAAGTTGATCTCCAGGACACCACTGTCATTCTTGAGCCTGACTTTGTAATCCCCACAGTCCCTCCTATCGCAGCTGGAGATGGACAGCGTGGTGCAGGTGTCTGTCTTGTCCACACGGATCCTGGTGTCATCCCCCAGTTCCATCCTGTCTTTCAGCCACACTGCCCTGATGGGCCTCCGACCCTCAAATGGGATCCGCAGCTTCACCCCCTCCCCGGCCTTGGCCACTGTGGGTACACTGGTCAAGTTTCTGAGGAGAACTTTGTCCACCTGGGGAGGATCTAAGCACGTGATACAAGGTCATTAAAAATGACAATTCAAGGAGGATAAGGCTCACCTTGGAGGGAAGAGATCCCCTCATGGTGCTGCCAGCAATGCTTAGAAACTCACAACACTTGGATCTGAACCTTTAGTTGTACTTTGCTACAGGATAATTATCACAAAATTTTGTGATATCACAATTTCCTTTCACCTAGGCAACACACTAAACACAAGAATGAAGAATCTGCCCTGATAAAGTGTTTAGTGCACCCCAAAAATCTTTGAGTTGCTGACAGATTAGTTAAATTTCCAAATGCAAAATGAACCAACCTGTACAAAAACCATATCCCATTTATCTTGTAATTCTTTATAATAAATTTATCTCAATAACCAATGACATGTCTCTGAGTAAATATATTACATTTAAAGCCCATCTCATGCTGCCTTGGTGGTTTGAGTAGACTCACCTTCAACAAAAATTGAAGCTTCAGTTTTTACATCTCCACCTTCAAACCTGTATTTCCCAGCATGAATATCTTCAGCTTTGTTTATGATCAGTTTGTGGACAAGACCTTTCTTTTCAAAGACGACTCCATCCATGCTTGTTAACTAGAAAGTAAAGGACAGAGACCTATCCTTTTATAAAAAAAGGAAAAAATGCAATCCAAACTGAAACTGGACAGACTGCAATTTGAAATGCAGTTGAAAAGATTTATGAATGTCATGCATGTTTAATGACAATATTCTGGTATTCTGTTGCCCAGAGAAGCTGTGGCTGCCCCATCCCTGGAAGTGTCCTAGGCAAGGTTAGATGAGGCTTGGGTCTAGTGGAAGGTATCTCTGCCCAGGGCAGGGGGTGGGACTGGATGATCCTTAAGCTCCCTTCCAATCCAAACCACTCTGGGATTCTGGGATTCTGTGAACCCCTTGAGGGCCCCACTCAGACTGCAGGTGACTGTCAGGGGTAAGGACACCTTGACACCACCCTTAGGAAGTAGAGTCAGAGAGCAGAGCATTGCTGCCCAAAGCCAACAGCAAGCTCAAGGAACCCACCTTCAGGCCATCCTTAAACCAGGTTCCTGTCACATTGTCCTTGCTGACAGTGCAGGACAGCTCAGCTGGGTCCCCCTTCAGCACTCGCACGGTTGCCAGCTGCTTGTTGAGGTAACAGCGTGGGACTGAACGGACACAAAGGAAGGGAAAGAGGCTAAGTCTGTGTTACAGAGAGACACCTAGAGCTGAAAATGCATGTGCACGTGAGGGGGAAAGAGCTTTATAAAAAGAAAGTCCTCTGGTCAGGAGAGGCTTTTGTGCCAGCTCACTGTGGGCCAGCTAGGTACACTCAGCGCCCTGAGGGACACACAGCCATCCCAACATCAACTATATCTCAACATCTACCTCATGGGCAATGGGTTCATCACAAATCACATTATCCAGCTGTGGATTTGCTCGTTTATGTTTATGCTAATTATCTTGGGTCCCTCTACAGCAAGTGGAAAAAACCAGGCTGCTCCAGGGTGTGAATATACTGCCTCATCCTCCTCTTCCTCTGCACTGACCACACACAGGGCTGCCCAACACATCCCCCTAAACAGCCCCAGGCACACTGTTCTCCACCCCTGTATTCCTCTTTCCCTTCCCTAGTTCTTCTCCATTATCATCATCATCTCCTCTCTAATATATATCCCACTCCTTCCCCCTGAACCCAAACTTTGATGATTTTACTTCCTTGTTTATATTTAATGGTTTAACAATGATAATTCCTAACTTGTGAACCATCCCATTAGGTGAATATTCCACTCTGATTATACACCTGAAATTTCTCATTCCTACAATTTTCACATCATCATCTTGCTGGTGGAGCCACAGGTCTTACTCAAATGGCTGCCAGCACATTACTCCCCTCTTACTCTATGCAACACCTTATTCTTGATGTTACAAGAGAAAAGAGGTCTTTACATTACATAATCCCATATAAGCAGGCACAGAATTGTTCCCAGAACCTGGAAAACACAGTTCTTTGCAGTAGGTGTTTGAAAAATAAAGTGAAACCTTGAATATTGAATTGGAACAGTATCAAAGAAACATGATGATATTCCTTGTAACTATATGGGAACTGGTATGTTTGTGAACTGATCTGTTCCATGATATGTGAAACACAAATGAAGAGATCAGACCTGGTTTAGATCATTTAGACAAAGAAAATAGTTTAGACCTTTAAGGCAGTTTAATCAGAGCAAACTGTAAGATCAAAGAGCCAGTCAGTGGGAAAATTAGGAACAGATCATGGGACAACCAAATTTCTACAGAGAGTTGTGTTTATCTAAACCATAACATCCCATTTTTTTGCAGGATTAGGAATGTGAGCATCAAAATGCAAAGACCAGGAGTAACCAGTTAACCACATACCTTTGATATCATCCAGGACACTCCGTCTCTTTTGTCCTGTGCTTCCCGTGTTCAGGGAATCATTTGTTTTAAGATCCAGGTCAGGTTCCTGGTTTCTCTGGTTTGCTGAAGGAGGTCCACTAAAAGGACCTGATGTCTGGCCATAACTCAGTGGACCTCGACCAAACTCATCTGAGCTACTTCCGTCAACAGATCTGTCATGGGATTTACTCCCTGCTCCTCCAAAGGCAGAATTTGTGCCATGAAGGGAGCCCAGCTGTCTGAAATCTCTGCCCTCTTCCCTGGCTCCTCCTGGACCTGACAGGAACCCTCTGTCACCAACTGAACCTTTGTTCTCTGGCCCTCTGACATCACTGGAAGTGCCCTTTCCAGCTTCACCTCTCGAAGATCTGCCAAGATGTGCATCCAGTCCATATTCACCACCTGGTCTACCACCAGCTCCCACACCTCCTTTACCATCGACTGAATCCCATTCATCCCCTCCCAACCTCCCAGCCCCACCTACACCAGCTGTGGCTACAGCTGATCCTCTGTCCTTGCCATAGGGAGACCCTGCACCCCACAGTGCAGAGCCTTCCCTGGAAAAGCCCTCTCCTGCTGCTCCACCTGCATATCCTGGAGCTCTGCTCAGTGTGACATCCATGCCACGGCCAGATCCCATCGCTTCCTCACCTCCAAGAGGAAAATGAGCAGTTCCTGCCACAGCCCCAGCTAGGAGACCATCCTTTCCATAGGGACCCCCAACTCCCCCTGCACCACCACCAGTCCCAATTGGCAGACCATCCTTTCCATAGGGAGCTCCAACTTCTCCTTCACCACCAGCCCCAACAACAGCAGCTCCAACTGGGAGACCATCCTTTCCACAGGGACCCCCAACTCCCCCTGCACCACTAACACCTGCTCCAACTGGGAGACCATCCTTTCCATAGGGACCCCCAACTCCCCCTGCACCACTAACACCAGCAGCTCCAACTGGGAGACCATCCTTTCCACAGGGACCCCCAACTCCCCCTGCACCACTAACATCTGCTCCAACTGGGAGACCATCCTTTCCATAGGGAACTCCAAATCCCCTGGCACTCGCAGAACCAGCACCACCACCACCTGCTCCAAGTGGCTGACCATCTGGACCATACAAAGCCTCTCCAAGTCCTCCTGCGCCAGCTCCACCAGACCCAGCTGAGAGACCATCCTTTCCATAGGGAGATCCAAGTCCCCCTGCACCACCAGACCCACCAACACCTGGAAGACCATCCTTTCCATATGGAGATCCAAATCCCCCTGCACCAGCACCAGGAGTACCTGGTCCAGCTGAGAGACCATCCTTTCCATAGGAATCCCCAACTCCCCTTGCACCAGCATGAGCACTACCACCTGCTCCAAGTGGCTGACTATCTGGACCATACAAAGCCTCTCCAAATCCTCCTGCACCAGCACCACCAACCCCAGCTGGGAGACCATCCTTTACACAGAGAGATCCAAGTCCCCCTGCACCACCAGCCCCACCAACACCTGCTCCAATAGGAAAACCATCCTTCCCATATGGAGCTCCAAGTCCCCCTGCACCAACACCACCAAAACCAGCCCCAGCGGGGAGACCATCCTTTCCATACGGAGCTCCAAATCCCCCTGCACCAGCTCTACCAGTGTCACCAGCACCTGCTCCCAGTGTCTGACCATCTGCACCATACAAAGCCTCCATTTCTCCTGGGGAACTGCCACCTGCACCAGGTATAGCCCCATCTCCACCTGGAAGGCCTCCTGGCCCATACAATGAGCCAGATCTTCCTGTCTGCCCTAACTGACCACTGGCATGATGTGTCAGGCCATCCTTGCCATAGGGAGTCCCTGTTTGTCCCTCTCTGTTTATACCTGCTCTGTTCATATCACCCACAGTGGGATGCCCATCCTTGCTGTGGTGAGATCTCATTCCTCCTGCCATTCCAGCATCTGCGGCATTCCCCCCAGCTCCAGTTTCTGGAGCAGTCCTGCTGAACGGATCACCCACACTGCCTCCCACTCCAGTTGAATTAGGATCAAGCCCATCTGGCACAGAACTTGCACCACCCAATCTCCCAGCACCCCCAAAACCAGCTCTATAACTGGCATCACCTAAATTCCCATCTTTGTCATGCTGAGACCCCAAACCTTCTCCATCACCCATGTCAATGTTAACAGCAGCCAGCAAACCCTCACCTCTGCCATCCATGGAATTCCATTCACCTGCCTCTCCTACTGCACCATCAGGACCTGCTCTGCCTGACACAGTGTCCGTGCCATGGACAGCCCTTAACCCACTTCTGCCCCCTAAGCCTTTTAGTCCAAAGATGCTGCTGTCATTGGCTGCTGAGTCTCCATCTAGACCTGCTCCAGAAAACTGCCCAGACCCCATCTCTCCGTTTATGTGAGTTTTGCGTAGCCCCTCTTTTCCCAAAAATCTTTGGGTTCCATCATCAGAATCAATGGAGTATCCTTGGCCCCTGCTTTG
>VWZP01006527.1:10542-50675 GCA_013396995.1 Dicaeum eximium | reverse complement strand
AAGCCTCTCCAAGTCCTCCTGCGCCAGCTCCACCAGACCCAGCTGAGAGACCATCCTTTCCATAGGGAGATCCAAGTCCCCCTGCACCACCAGACCCACCAACACCTGGAAGACCATCCTTTCCATATGGAGATCCAAATCCCCCTGCACCAGCACCAGGAGTACCTGGTCCAGCTGAGAGACCATCCTTTCCATAGGAATCCCCAACTCCCCTTGCACCAGCATGAGCACTACCACCTGCTCCAAGTGGCTGACTATCTGGACGAGACAAAGCCTCTCCAAATCCTCCTGCACCAGCACCAGGAGTACCTGGTCCAGCTGAGAGACCATCCTTTCCATAGGAATCCCCAACTCCCCTTGCACCAGCATGAGCACTACCACCTGCTCCAAGTGGCTGACCCTCTTTTCCACATGGATACCCAAGTTCCCCTGCACCAACAGAACCAAAACCGGTCCCAGCTGGGAGACAATTCTTCCCATAGGGAGCTCCAAATCCCCCTACACCAGCTCCACCACCCTCACCAACACCAGCTCCAACTGGGAGACCATCCTTTCCATAGGGAACTCCAAATCCCCCTGCACCAGCACTAGCACCACCACCTGCTCCAAGTGGCTGACCATCTGGACCATACAAAGCCTCTCCAAATCCTCCTGCACCAGCACCACCAACCCCAGCTGGGAGACCATCCTTTACACAGAGAGATCCAAGTCCCCCTGCACCACCAGCCCCACCAACACCTGCTCCAATAGGAAAACCATCCTTCCCATATGGAGCTCCAAGTCCCCCTGCACCAACACCACCAAAACCAGCCCCAGCGGGGAGACCATCCTTTCCATACGGAGCTCCAAATCCCCCTGCACCAGCTCTACCAGTGTCACCAGCACCTGCTCCCAGTGTCTGACCATCTGCACCATACAAAGCCTCCATTTCTCCTGGGGAACTGCCACCTGCACCAGGTATAGCCCCATCTCCACCTGGAAGGCCTCCTGGCCCATACAATGAGCCAGATCTTCCTGTCTGCCCTAACTGACCACTGGCATGATGTGTCAGGCCATCCTTGCCATAGGGAGTCCCTGTTTGTCCCTCTCTGTTTATACCTGCTCTGTTCATATCACCCACAGTGGGATGCCCATCCTTGCTGTGGTGAGATCTCATTCCTCCTGCCATTCCAGCATCTGCGGCATTCCCCCCAGCTCCAGTTTCTGGAGCAGTCCTGCTGAACGGATCACCCACACTGCCTCCCACTCCAGTTGAATTAGGATCAAGCCCATCTGGCACAGAACTTGCACCACCCAATCTCCCAGCACCCCCAAAACCAGCTCTATAACTGGCATCACCTAAATTCCCATCTTTGTCATGCTGAGACCCCAAACCTTCTCCATCACCCATGTCAATGTTAACAGCAGCCAGCAAACCCTCACCTCTGCCATCCATGGAATTCCATTCACCTGCCTCTCCTACTGCACCATCAGGACCTGCTCTGCCTGACACAGTGTCCGTGCCATGGACAGCCCTTAACCCACTTCTGCCCCCTAAGCCTTTTAGTCCAAAGATGCTGCTGTCATTGGCTGCTGAGTCTCCATCTAGACCTGCTCCAGAAAACTGCCCAGACCCCATCTCTCCGTTTATGTGAGTTTTGCGTAGCCCCTCTTTTCCCAAAAATCTTTGGGTTCCATCATCAGAATCAATGGAGTATCCTTGGCCCCTGCTTTGACTCCTGCCTTGACCTGTTCTATACCAGCCATTTTTCTCCACACCAGAGGATGTGGAAAAGGAAGGATGATCTTTAGCAGCAGCTTGTTCTTGGCGCCGAAGCTTCCTTGCCCTTTCGTTGTCTGCCATTGTTTCTTTCAGCCACTCAGATGTCTCCCTTACAGTCTTTTCTCCTTCATCCTGTCTCCTCTTTCCTTTGGCATCTGAAGTTGCATTGTTTCATGGCAGCAGATTTACAATTTGCAGAAAAAAGAGGGGAACAAAATAACAGAAAATCAATAGGACATGCCCTGCATCAACAACAAAAGAAAATGTGTTAGCGGTTTTTGAGTTTCATTTTAGGACACACACACAGAGTACATTTAAATAAATTTAAAATAATTTCAAATCCTGAATTTTTCAATGCAGCATTCTGACAATGAAATGTTAATTAAAGACAATTCTTTTTAGTTAAAATGCATTGTTTTTTAATGGAAACATGCTCATTACAACAAACAAACAAACAAACAAAACACAAATAACAGAAAAAGAAACTTCAAGCATGGCAGGTCTGATTTAGAGGGGATGAGATTGTATGTGGGGTTCAATAATTCCATCTGCCTTCACCCTCCAGCTATGGAGGGGTTACAGAATATTCCATGCACAGAGGAGCCATCAGTTCCCACCCAGGAACTAGGATTTCACTGCTCTGGAGGCTGCTTGCACATCTGCATAATGGCTGACCTGAGGACTAAAGCTTTCAGATCTATATGAATAGCTTTGGATTAATCTGAAATTCAGGCTGTTCTGAGAGCAGGTCACTCACTGCTTTGGTTTCCAGGTCAGATATAATTTATAAAATGATATAATTTTTAATTTATATATTATTTTCTTTGTTTCAGAAACCTGCATTTCTTTGGGGAGGTCTTTGTGAGAGAGACCCCTCCTGCTGTTGCAGGAGGATCCCAAAGGAAACCAGAGTCAAAGGGAACCAAAGGAGCCACCTTTCGTAAGCAAACAAATATAAGCCCGGTGACTGTCAATGTGCCTGCACTGAGTGTTCCCACCTTCCCAGCTTCCTCTGAGCTCCTTCCAGCATGTTTAACTCTAATTGGGAATGAAAAATATTATCTAGCAAGAAGAATGGCATTGATAGTGTAGAACTGAGAGTATCAAAAGCTCCCTGAGCCCATGCCTGCTGCACTGTGATTACTGGGATTCCTCAAAAACATGTGGGGAGATAGAGAGCACTTTTCCAATAACTGATGGAGAATGTGCTACTTCATCATAGCTGTAGAGTGAAAAAGCCAATAGGATTTATCTGGACTAGTTAAAAAGGGAAAAGTTGGTCTCATTTGAAGAGGAAAGAGGGTCTAACCAGACGTTCATTTTTCTAAATAGAATTTAGAATCATGGAATCACAAAATGGTTTGGATGAGAAGGGACCTTAAGACTCATCTCATTCTACCCCCTGCCATGGGCAGGGACACTTTCCACTATCCCAGGTTGCTCCAAGCCCCATCCAACCTGGCCTGGGACACTTCCAAGGATGGGGCAGCCACAGCTGCTCTGGGCAACCTGGGCCAGGGCCTCCCCACCCTCACAGCTAAGAATTCCTTCCCAATATCCCATCTATCCCTGCCCTCTGGCAGTAGGAAGCCATTCCCCCTTGTCCTGTCCCTCCATCCCTTTTCTAAAGTCCCTGGATCCCCTTTAGGCATTGGAAAGGGCTCCAAGGTCTCCCTGGACTCTCATCTTCTCCACACTGAACACCCTCAGTTTTCTCAGCCATAATTTTGGAATTAGAAGCTCAGCAATTCATTTTCCAGCAGAGCAACATCTCCCTGAGCCATCAGGCAGTGAGCAGAATGTTTTGTGCCAACACACCATGGGAACAACCTGCTGCCAACCACTCACACTCCACGAGGAGCCAGGCGCTGGAGGAGCCCTGTCCCACATCAAGCGTGTAAAGGCCGCTGTCCGAGGGCCCCACATTCCTGACAATCAGCTTGTGGGTCAGGCCATCAGGTGTCACAGAGATCTGGTGCTTGTCACTGGCCTGGAGAGGGTGGCTTTTGTGCAGCCACAGGGGCTCGTGGCAGGGTGTGCACAGCACACACTGGAACTCGGCATCCCCGGCCTCAGCACAGCGCATGTCGGAGAGCGGCTGCCGGAACCGCGCTGGGATGGCTGCAGGGGAAACCAAGAGCTATGGGAAGGAAACAGCTGGTTCTGTGCTCCAAGTAAAATTGTTACAGCTGAAGGAGGAAAAAACAGGAAGTTGTGGTGCCTCTGAGCATCGGGTTACTGAGAAAAAGGAAAAACTCAGATGTGCTTCTGTGCCCAATTCTGCAGAAAAGCAGAAAAGTAGATTTTTGTCTTTATTATCTTCTGAGACATCTGTACCTCGCAGCACTGATGTGCTGCCAGTTTGTAGTTATTGGTGAGTTCCAGCAGCATGACACTTGGATTGAGTTTGTTGTTATTATTCTGAGCTTACAGAAGCAAACTGTAATATGGGGTAGTTTAAGAAGTGTGCTTACTGTCACCCACAGCCAGACTGGTACTCGAGGTTAGGCCTGCTCCCTTGGACTGCAAATGCAGCACCTAAAGCACTTTATCACCCTCCTGCTCCTTTTTACCTGTGCCAGACAAGGAGCCCTTTCTGGGCAGCACAAAACCAGTCCTCTGTGGTGGTCAGGAGTTACTGAGCTTTGCACTTGCTCCTAGACACAATTTTCCAGCAAAAAAAAAAAACATTTGTCACAGTTGCACATCAGATCCATCAAACTGAATTCCTTACCTTGAGCATCCAGTTCAGTTGAGAAGACAGGGACATCCTCTACCCTGACCTGGTACACCCCTGCATCCTCTGGCTGCACATCATTGACAGTGAAGTAGTACCTTCTCCCAACTCTCCTCAGGCAGTGCTTCCTGTACTCGTCCCCTGTCCCATACCAGAGCCTCTTGCCGTCCTGGGGAGGGGAGGGAAGGATCTTCACAAAGGCTCAACCAGTGCCATGTATTTCAAACAGATCAGGACATGTGGGTGCTACAATCCCCTTGTTGATACAAAAGAGTAACCCCACAGTGCCCAGGGCTCTTTGCAGTACACAGGCACTGTCTGGGCAGTGAATCCTGCACAGAGCAGGGCACCAGGCTCTGAAACTCAGCAAAACAGCAGTTCTTGGCTACCCACGTAAGGGTCTGAAGCTTAATTAATACACAGTTCTTGCAGTTACAAAGACAAAGAACTTTCTTGGCTTAGATTTCAGCATCCTCATAGCTGGATGAGCAGGAGAGTTCACCACTTTCTGTAGCACGCTTGGGTTACATTGTCCAAATTGTGGCTCATCAACTTCATGCTATATATTTGATCCATAAGATTCATAGTCTGTCCTTCCCTTCAGGGCATTCTGATTTCCCCTGGATTAAAGCCTCTAACAACAATTTGACTAAAGGGTATCTTTCAGAAAAACGCGCCCAGCACTAAGGACCTGCAGATCCCATCTGTGGGACTATGGATCTAGAAGGAATGTTTTACATCTCTGAGATCTTCTTTCACAGAGGGCCTTATAGTGCAACAACACACTTGAGAGAGTGAATAAAATTTATATGAAACTGCTGAATTTCTGCAGGCTGAAAGACACTGTTGGGGTGATGGTCTTAAACTGAAGGAGGGTCAGGTTAGATATAAGAAAGGAGCTTTTCCCATGAGGGTGGGAAGGCCCTGGCCCAGGTTGCCCAGAGAAGCTGTGGCTGCTGCATCCCTGGAAGTGTCCAAGGTCAGGCTGGACGGGGCTTGGAGCAACCCGGGATAGTGGAAGGTGTCCCTGCCCATGGCAGGGGGTGGAATGGGGTAAGTTTTAAGGTCCCTTGACCTTTAAAAGGTCCCTTCCAACTCAACTGTTCCATGAATTTCCTAAAGACACAAGGATGTCAGTAACTGACTGCATGCTCTGTACTTGGATCTACAAATCCACAGGGGTATTCACCACCAAAGATCACCCCACACTTACACTGCTCCCTAACCGAGCAGGGATCTGCAAAAGACAGACAGCTTTAAGGCATTTATTTGCTCTCAGCCACTAACTAGCAGATGAAGCCTTTTATGTAGAACACTTGAGCGCCTGCTCTGAGCTGCAGCTGCCCAACTCATCCCCCTCACCTTGAGCAGGTAAATGTTGCTGTTGCTGTTTTTCAGCTCCATCTCCAGGCTGAATGTAGCATTTCCCTCATTGTTGACCTTGATGTGTTCTAAGTTTTTGAGACTGTGAATTAACTGCAAAGAAATATAGAAGAACCTAGTAAATTATAAAGCTGCCATGACAGAAGTTCTTAAGATGTTGAATTAATGTGAGCTATTTAAAGAGCTATCTCTAATATTATGTAGTAGAAGTATCTGTAAGTCACAGATAACTATCTGTAAGTTCTGGTACAGTGAGTTGCAGTGTCTGTAAGTTGCCATGGTTTCCTCCTATATATAAATTTTTTTTTTATGTGTTGCCTCCTGGTCACTCCCACATTGCCCATCCAGGTTTCTACATGCCCTTGTATGTGAAGGCAAATTTTTACTCTTGGACATACGATTTTTAATTTGTGGTCCAAATTCTTATCAGAGACAACTGAATACCCCTGTGGTCAGTATCTCCTAAAATCTGTGAACTGAGCTTCAAAAACTTCATTAGCATTTTCAGCTGCATGAGTAAAGAAGTGGAACTTCTTTAAAATATTTCCATAAATCACTGTAATACAACAAAATTTTCATCTCCAAAGCAATTTAGGAAGATTTAGGCTGTTTTCAGAAGCTGCAATTTGTTAAAAATGAGTGGTTTCAGCTTATTTTACCTTGTCTTGTTCACTCTCTGTGTCCTTCCTCATCTCCTGCAGCTTCCTCAGCATCCCACGGAAGTCAACAATTCCGTATTTCATACAGATTTTCTCATAATCTCTCTTGTCTGCATGCAGCAACAGCTGCCACACAGCTTCTTTGTCCAGGGGCTTCGGTTTTGGTGCTGTAACCCTGAGATTCAGGGGGGAAACATTCAGACATTTTCACGGACAACAAGATGTTCTGCCTTTTCTATCCCTAATTCTCTTTCATCTCTCTCCATCATTCCATTCACTTGGCCCTGTAGGTGCAGGCAGGAAAGACTGGGACTCTTCCAGAGCAGATTTTCTGCATCTGTACCACAAATTATATGGTGCCAGGGAACAGCTTCCACACTGCTGAATTGCCACCATAGGGTCTGGCACAGTTTGGCCCAGGCCAGGTAACTGCCTAGCACAGTTCAGCATTCTGCACAGAGATCATTATCAACAGGCAATACTTAGAGCTTTCCACCTGAGAAGGGAAGGATTCTGCCCTGTGCACCTGGCAGAGCAGCAGGGCTGGGAGCCAGAGTTCAGGCCCTGGGCAGCCAGAGCCATCAGTGCATGAGGAGTTGTCCTTTGGACAGGCAGCTACTCGTGAGCTGAACACAGGGAAGCAGAGAAACACAGCTTCCCTGTCGGAACCTCGTGGTGCAGAAGAAATACCCCTCAAAATGACCCTGGAACTTTGTGTTTATCCCAGTCCAATGAGCAGTGCCAAGCTATTCTGGCCTGTCTCTGCACAGGGAGTCTAACCACAACTTTGGACACAAGAAGTGTTGCCCTGAAGGTCTCTGGAGCTGTCCCCTACCACCAAGAAACATCCAGAAGTGGGAGCATGGCCCTCACTCCAGGGCCTTACCTCTTCCTCAGCAGCTTCTTGGAGTCTAGGAGTGTCTTCTTGAGCTCTGTTACAAGAGTGGGGGAAACAATTAACAGTCACATGCCCAGCATTGTGAAATACGTTCCCCCAAAGAAGATAAAGCAGAATAGCCACTGACAACAGGGCATTCTGCTGAGGTCTTTTCCTCTGGTGTTTTTTTCACACTTTACCAAAAAACTGTCATGAAACTTAGTCAGTTCTACCTGCCATGCTCATCCTTTGCAATTCATCTCTCCCCAAGGGGCTTCCCTCTGGAGACCCACTATTTTCAGCCATGTTAACAAGTTTGATCCAGATGTGTTTAACATCCCCAAATCCCTTTTTTCTTTCCTAATGATTCCGTAATCACTAATTAGAACAGCCCAAAATTGTGTCTAAAATCATCACTTTAGCAAAAGGTAAAGACCAAGCAGACAGAGATGACAGAATATTATAGGCTCATTAATCCTTCTCTTACTCCAGTCTTTACAAGTTTGGGGTAGCAATAGTGTGGCAGACAGAGTATTATTTGCTCTGCCCCCCAATAATATAACACATATAATCTTTAACTTACCATCAGCAGGATGAACAGGAACATATTTTGCCTTCCTCTTAAAGCCAACTGATCATTTACAAGAGAAAACAGAAGAGAAAACAAGCCATAGGATGAACAGGATTAGATTAACAGCAGGGAACCATTGAGTCATGAAACCACTGTATCTGTTACCAGTGCAAGAGGGAATCCCAGTTTGGATTTCCTTGTCAATCTGACATTTGCTCTCAGTAATCTCCATCTATAAAGGTGATATTTCTATTGCCATTGATGTTGTGCTTGCTAGAGACTCCACACACAGGAGGAGAGCATTTTTGCCCTACCAATTTTATGGTCTAAGCAACAAGAGGAAATATCAACATCTTGTTTTAGTGATGGGGAGCCAAGGTGTAAATGGCAACTGCAGATAGGTGCCTTCTAAACTTACTTAAAAGGCACAGCAGTGATATGGGCACTTCAGATATAATCCATCTTCTGCTCAAATGGATTCCAAGAATATCAGTTATATCTGACCCACAAAGTGCCCATTTCTCTGTGTTCCCTTTTCCAGTGTCTGACTATAAAGGGAAGCAGGAACAAGGTCCAGAGACAGATGCAGAGGGATGGATCCCTCCCGAAGGACCAGTTCATTCAACAACATAAAGGAAGGATTGAGGCAGTTCAGCACTAAATCCAGGGTGTCTGATTATGGACCAGTACAGTGAGCACAATTCCACTTTCTTCCCCCTTGCCTTAAAGCTCACAGTGTTAAGGAGCCACCAAAAGATCTCCAGTCTTCAATGAGGGGAATACCAACCCTTCACGCCAAGAATACCCAGACAAAGTCCTGGACACCCAGCCCAGGGAACAGCATAGCCACTGCCTGAGACCATGGGGGCCTGTGGAGCCCAGAGTTGCCAGTCCTACCTTGGATGATCCTGAGGCCAGCAGAGCACGAGGCCTCTCCATAGGCATTGACAGCACAGCAGCGATACAAATCACTGTCGTCCAGAACCAGGCTCTTGATCTTCAAAGAGAGCACAGAAACTGCTCACAGAAAGGGCTGGGGTTCAGTTCACCTTCACCTTCTCATAAAGCAGCTACTCAGTGGCACCTCAGAGGCTTCTTCTGTTCCCAGAAGGGCTCTAAAAAGCTTTGTTTGCTTATCTTTGTGTTATCTCAGAGCTGGGGATGTGTAGAATCATAGAATACCCTGAGTTTGAAGGGATCCACAAGATCATCCAGTCCAGCTCATGGGTAGGACAACCTCTAGGCCCTGCACATTCCCTGGGGAGCCTGGGCAGTGCCCCAGCACCCTCTGGGGGAAGAACCTTTCCCTGATTTCCAGCCTGACCCTCCCTGGCACAGCTCCAGCCCTTCCCTTGGCTCCTGTCCCTGCTCACAGAGAGCAGGGACTGGAGCTGCCTCTCTGCTTCGCCTCATCCCACTGCACGTTTCTCCTGCTCATTTCTCTCAGTTCCATAAGCTCTTGCTGAAATATTTTATCTTTACCTGGAGAATGAATTCATTTGTAGCACTATTGAAGGACATTTCATATTTGGCAGGATCATCCATTCCTTTCCGTGTACGCGACCATTTCACCTCAGGAGCTGGCACACCTTTGACCACAGCTCTGAAAATGGCATTTTTACCTTTGAAAAGAGACAAGAATTTAGTTATTTAAGACAGGCTTGAACATGGGGACTTTCAGGCCTGGCCCCTTATTTTACCAAGAGTGATCTCCAGAGTGAGTAATTTCTGTAATTTTATGCAGAAACATTCTTCAAAAAGAACAATAACATCTTCTTTTGCACATCAATAATTCAGGTTTTGTGTGTAGTCAATCATAAAAGGCCTTTAAAACGTGGCATTAACCTGCCAAACGTGGCTGCTGACATCTCTGACCATCACTGAAATCAGAAGCCCAACAGCAAGTTCAAGTCAGATTTGCTTTTTAGCCATGAAATGTCCAAATCCTTTCTCACCCCACATATTCTCTATCAAGTTCCACTGTTTCTCCAATCTTTAACTGGCACCGCCTTGTACTCCAAACCCACCAGGCTGTTTGAAGAGACAAGGGAGGGAGAAGAGAAGGGGGTTCCTCTCCTTCATCCCTGCTCCGCAGGAACCTGAGTACCCTGCAGCCCACCATAGAAATCTCAAACAGGTTTCCCACTGCCCAGTACAAACCCTTCTCCAATAGGCTCCAAAACCACAGGGAACACTGGAAAACAAGTCAGAGAAGTGACTTGTGTGGATGAGTGGAAATATAAATGAAGGTGAGTTATCCATGGAAACACCTCAGGGTAGAAGTGATCACGCTCTCTTATTTTTTAATACTCTTGGTCTTCAGGTGACCAACACTGTTAAAGATTCTCCCTGGAAATTCTGGCAATATTTCTCACACCTTTCTGCAGTCACTACCACCAAACTTATTTGATGGAACAAGTTACTGCCAACAGATCCTTATCAAAAGGCCTTTTCCAGCTTTTGAGATTGCAGTACTATCTGTTATCGAAGTCTGATTCCAGTTTATTATCTCTGTGGTACATTTTAGCCACTTTGGCTGCACTTTCCCACATTTGACATCTGTCACAGACCACCAAGCTAGAAGAATCAGCTCAGCCATGCACTGAACACAGTGGGGTGATGATGACAGAATTAAAGGCCCTCATGGTGCCTCTACACAGATACAGAATTATAGTGACCAACCTGAATGCACAAACAGTTTGTATGGGAACTGCAAAGAACCTGCTGAAAATGAAGTGACTTGGAAAATTTACACAGGTGAAAATTTAGACAGGCGAAAACTTAGCTAGGGGCCTTGGGTAGTGCCTGAAACATGCAGGTGGAGGAGAAGGAAGAGGGACAGGTTCCACTAGAGGCCACTGTGCTCCTTCATAAAACCTCAGTGGCTCCTGGAAATCCACAGGTGAGTGTGGAAGACCCAAATCCAAGCTGCTGGTTCAGTCCTGGCAAGGAAGAGGAGCTACACAATGTTCTCAGGCCACTCCACACCAACAAAAAAGAAAACACAAAAGGACTCTCTGCAGGTGCAGAGAGACCTCTGGGAGGCTCTTCATTGATTCCAGTTCTTGGCTCATCAGCTGCCTGCTCTGTGCCCTGTGCAAGACCTTTTTGTTGTTCCTTACAGAATCATCACAGAACCATGGAATTGCCTGGGTAGGAGGGACCTTAAAGCTCATTCCACCCCCTGCCATGGACAGGGACACCTTCCACTATCCCAGGTTGCTCCAAGCCCTGTACAGCCTGGTCTTGGACACTTCCAGGGATCCAGGGGCAGCCACAGCTTCTCTGGGCACTCTGTTTCAGGGCCTCCCCACCGTCACAGCCAAGAATTCCTTCCCAGTATCCCACCTAACCCTGCCCTCTCACAGTGGGAAGTCATTCCCCTTGTCCTGGTGCTCCAGACCCTTGTCCATCTCTCCTGGAGCCTTTTTCGGCACTGGAAGGCTGCTATAGCCTAAATAGCACTTCCAGTCAGCATATGAGTACATATTAAAAAGCAGCTGATTTTGGTGCTTGAACACAAGATCTTTCAACAGGAAAACAAAAAAAACCAACAACTTTTTCCATGTGCTTAATCTTTTGCTGCAAAATCCTTACTGTGAGAGCTTCCTGCAGAATTCACCTGCTGTACACATAAGAGCCAGATGTTGGTCTTGCATACACATAGTGGCAACCCAGGAGACCTTCATGAGTACTGATGGAATTGTCATCAGTGTAACAAAGACTTTGACCACGTAACACTTTTTTTGTGATCATGTCAAATCACTTTAGAAACTAATTTGATTTAATCATGATAATTTTTTCATGGAGTCAAACCTCCAGATCTGTGGCTTTGCCTGTTTATCAAGTCTCACCTTCCTGCAGTGTCAGAGTGAGTGGTTTCTTCTCAAAATCAGGTGTACTGCATCCTTGTGGAACATCATTCACAAACTGAGTGATAACAACTCCTGGGATAGAAGATTTCTTGAAGATTTTTACTAGAAAGGCAAGAAAAAATACATTCAATTTACATATTTGTCCTTCAGAAATAATCTCTCAGTCTGCTTTACCTCCTGCAGAGCAATAACTGCTCCTGCTCAGCTCCTCTGGGACAACAAAGGTCCCACCCATTCCAGTGCCACAGGCTATAAATGTGTCCCAAGGCTTGGGCATTAAGATCTGGAATTTTGTGGTGGCTTTGGCAAAGTTGTGTCCAAGTAGGAAATTCGGCAATCAAAGTCGTAATCCAGGACCACCTTGGCTCACAGCTCCAACGATGGCTTGGACAGGGAGAGCTTTCCAACAGCTCTTGTTCCAAATACAAAATCTGGCATTACAAAAGCCCCACTGCCAAGTCAGAGCCTGGTAGTTCAGTCCCTGCCATCTCCAACGTAGAGAAGCAAGATGGGGTTATTCCCAGGGTTTTCCCAGAGCTGTGTCTGTTCTCTCACCTGTCTGATGGCTGCTCATGATGCTTTGCTCAGCTTTCTGGGGTCAGCACAAACAGATTACAAGTTGTCCTTTGAAAAAGACAAATACTTTCATTATTTACAGTTCACAAGGGAAAGGACAGACCTTAACACAGCTCCCTTTAGTGACACAGCTTGCCCTTCCTCACTTGCCACATCCTTGCAGCCAAGTAGAGACAGACCTGACAATCAGCCTGTCATGCCCAACACAACCTGGGTATGAGGATGATTAGCAGGGCTGAATGGAAAATGTACACATCCAGTGGCATCCCTGTGTGTCACCTGGCTTTCCTCTAAAGACCTCCTCTCATGTTTCAGGCAAACATTCACCACATGGCACTCACGTGGTGGGATCTGATGGATGGCAAGAGCAGTTGTTGAGAAGAAAACCACAGAGATGGATGTCTAAACTCGGTCATGGAGCAGAGGTACATCCTGATCTCATTTAGCTTGGTTAAATTAGCAACAGACCTGAGAGCAGACAAGAAGCCTTTAGAAAGGAACAGCGAAGTGTGAGCTTGGCATTAAGGAGTTATTGTTATGGATCACTCAGGGGACCTTCTGCCAAAGGAGTCTCTTTCCCTGTATTTTAAATCAGACAATGTGTAATGTAACACATCCCTGCCTTGCAGCAAGCTGGGAAAGCAGATTCTCTGTCATGTGAGAGATGCTCAGGAACTATAGAGTTACTGCAGCTCTAAAAGAGCAATTAGATTGGATTGCCTGTGACATTAGTGCTGCATGTCTGTTTACCCTCTGCACTCCTTCAGTCAACAGAGGGACACAGGAACACGCAACTTCCATCAGTTTTGAAAGGCACAGGGATTTTGAGAGCACACCTATACCAGGCATTCATCCAGCTGAGCTCTGTCACCTGGCACCTGATGAAAACATATGGGTGACATCTCCTTGTCACACATTCAACTCTGAGCCACACTGTCTGGGTGAGAATTGGTTTCAGCTAAAAGTAAAAGACAACTTAGTGAACAAAAATAATTTGTGCTGGATAAATCACAGCCAGGCCAAAGGGAGTGTCACTCACAGTACCTCTGGGTCAGCTTCTGAACCAAAATGTGTTTTACCATTACTCAGCAGCTGCAAAGAGCCACAGACACTTCCCTACAAAAAATCACGGGCTCCACTTTGTCCTTACCACAAATCTTGTTTTGGGGTTCTGTACACTCTACAAATCTCAGCAATAATTGACATCTCTGTGAGCCTCCCTGGCCTCAGTGGAAATGCACTTAAGGCAACAGCACTGGGAAATGGGAGAGGGCTGTGTGAGCACCAGCCAAGCCCTCTCTCCTATCCCCTCCTGGCCTGATCTCGGTGTCCTCTGCTGCTCCCAGCACAACATGGGGTTTTCATTTCATCTGTATGCTGCTAGTCTGGCACTTCACAGTTACTTCTGTAAACCCTTGGGAGATGTCTTAAAACTTGGGAATGAAGGGAATGAGGAGTCTGTGGGACGGAGAAGAAAAAACTGAACTCAAAAGATGCTGATTCCATGGCACCCTGTCCTGCCCTGGGCAGGGCATTGCACAGTGAATGGTTAAAATTTTTAGAGGCTCTTGATCACCCTCTTATGGATTTAATTTGTCCTCCACAGTACTGAACCGTATTAACAACAAACATAATCCCCTACTGCCTCTTATATCTTCCTAAACATGTCACCACTCCTAGAGCTGGAATGCCTGATGCTTACAGCACTCATCAAACAGGATGACCTGACACCAGCTTGCAGCAGCTTTCCCCTAAGCTCTGTTTATGTTACACTTGCAGTTATTCTTTGCTACACCTGACTCCTTTCCTCCATGCTGGGCAGTAAAGAGGACCAGCTACCCTGAAACAGCAACGTGGTACAAACTCAGCTCCAAAGCCTTTCCAAATGTTTCATGTCAGAATGTTTCATTCTCAGCCTGGTGTGACAGTGGATGTGTGTTGCCATAACTAGAAACTGCTGAGAGAGGGCTAAATTCAAATCTAGTTTGGTAAAACCCCCAAATACTGGCAATATTTGGCAGTAACAGGCCCCATCTCAATGCACAACATGCACTATGTGCACTATGTATAAACTGCTGAGTTTACAGAGTCTTAAAGATGTCAGAAATTCACTTGGATTAAAAATAAGCTCCTGTGAGACCTTAAACTCCTGTGAATTCCTGACTTCTGGAGTATGAGAAGGAAGCATGTTAATGCCATACATTGATTGCAGGGTTAAAATAACAGTGTATATGAAGGGAACATTCCTTCAGTGTAATGAATCCAACCACATTGCATTTTTTTGTCTTGTGTCTTGTGTATTAAATAAGGACCAGAAAATAACACCCTGGTTGGCACAGAGTCATTAAACCCTACCCCTGCTTACTTTTAAAATTTTTACTCCCTTGTTACATGAATGACCATGGTTTTGTTCTGACTCCACTTCAATCTAGAAAAAGAAATCACAGAATTTTTAAAATTAGACAGCAAAAGCCTTCCAAAAATTGTCATAGTGTAATTCATATCTTCACTCATAGGTGCTTGAAACATTGATGTCTACATGAGGAGGATTTATTCAATGGAATAAATGCTTCCAAGAGGGAGTCACCTCTCCCCAGGTGAATGTTGCTAACACCCCCAGCACAATGGGGTGACTCTGGAAGCAGTTCAACACTCTCACTCCTCTGTAAAACACATCCCTGTCATGCATTAGCCCTGTTCAGGTATCCAGTTGACCATTCCTCATTCCAGGCAGAAGTCTCTCTGCTTTGCAGCTGTAGGGACATCCCCACTGGAGGGAGAGAGAAAGCTTCCACAGCTTTGAATGCAGAGCTGGAGCAAGCCCTTGGTTACTGACAACATTTTTAATGTCCCAAAATAAAGCAACAAGCCTGGCAGGATGGGAGGGTGCCCTTTATCCTGTGTATTCATCAATCTGTCTGGATGAGACAGAGCAAGAGACCATTCCCTGTGAGCCTGACTGGACACCAGTGCTGGGGTCATAAATCAGCTGAGTGAATAAGCAAAACATTTGGGGGTCAGAGGATTTGTAGGCGTTGGAGATGTCACAGGGAGTTATTTATGGGCTTCAGACAGTGCAATATGCAGACAAGATGTGACATAATTCCTGGCAGACTGGAGAGCAAAATTAGCCAAACCTGTAGGGAAGTGACATGCAGCGAGTGGTTCATGGGGAGGGGATGGGTGCAGAGGCTCAGGATGTACCATGGGCATTGCACAAGCACAGGCACAGCGGGGACAAAGCCATTAGCACAGACTTAAACCAGTAATATTAAAGTAATCAGCAAGAGAGGCAGCATTCTCTTTCACAGGAGCATGTATCATGGAATATGCTGAGCTGGAAGGGACCCACAAAGACAATTCAGTCCAACCCCTGCCCTGCACAGACACTCCAACAATCCCACCCTGTGCATCCCTGAGAGCAGTGTCCAAACATTCCTGGAGCTCTGGCAGCCTTGGGGCTTTGGCCATTCCCTGGGGAGCCTGAGCAGTGCCCAGCACCCTCTGGGGGAGGAACCTTTTCTGGTATCCAGCCTACACCTCCCCTGACAAAGCTTCTCTCTTTGTAATTCTCCTTGAATTTCTCTTTGTCGATAATGAAAATCAGGGCAGTCCTGACACAGAAAATGTTCTAAACAAAATACCAAATTGTTGTGAGCTCAGTCAAAATCTAGCTGTGCTTTACGCCAGAGATCCAGATACTCAGTGAGTGTATTTCACCTAAAATTTCTCTTTTAGCTTTCTGTGGATTTTTGTTACATTGAAGTAATCTTTTGATCTTGAGTCTTCCCATTTCAGATGAATTTTAAAGGAAAATTTCAAATGCTTTGGTTAGAACCACAGAACTGAAGGCCAACAAACTGCAGAAGGGAAACTTCATAAAAACTTCTGAGCAGGTCACAGAGGGGGAATGTCACAAGTTCTCCAGTGATGAATGAAGGTCTTGTGCAGAGTGGGGAGGAATGCCCAAGGATCAGATTTTGTGTGACTTATCCCTTTGGTAAATCTATACCTGACCTGATCTTCCCCTCTGCTCCAGGATTATGAACACGACCTGAGTGCTTGCTCAGGATCCACATACACACAAACTAGATACCCTGTACCCATTTATGTATGAAGGTGGCACTGATACCAGAGGCCATGAGGAGACACACACCATCCCTATTTTCTAAGGTAGCAAAAGCTATTAAGCCCCACTGTGGTTACACTCAGTTCAGTCGAAGAAAGAACAGAGATAAAGGTATGGGAAACTCAGAATTTTAGACTGCTCTTATGTCTTCTTGTAGCTGTTGTTTATAACAGCTGGCTACTGTTTGTAACAGTTTGTCCTTCTAGCAGTGACATTCCCTATTCACCAATGAGGTGAGAGAAGTTCTTTTGTAGTTCTTTTGTAGCCAATCATAATTCATCGTAGCAAACCATGTTATAAAAAGCGCAGAGTTTGTAATAAAGTTCCCTTTTCGCCCTGATAACCTTCTGAGAGTTGGAGTCTTTATTTCTCGTACCTGGCTCAACAGCGACATCCCACCAGTGAGCAGGACAGTGAATCCATGTCACCTTGGAGCAGAAGGATTGGGATGGGAGCATGAGAACGGGTCAGTCTGTGCCCTTCTGTGGCCACAACACTCCCACAGATTTTTCATAACAGAAACAGACTTTGATACAGGCAATAGACTTACAGCACGTATCACACAGCAAACACAACAGTGTCTCACTGCCAGGAAAGAAAGATAACATGTCCCTACTCACTGTCCATGATGAAAACTCCTAGGAGCCCTAGTGTACCTGTGCCACAAGTCCCCTGCCAGCTCCAAGGGACAATGATAGCAGATCTTCAACAGCCTGGCATTTTCCCAGGGAAATCCAGGGAAATCACTGTACCCTACAGGAGCCAAACACTACAGGAGCCCACTGCTCCCAGAACATTTACAACCACCTCCAGACCTACTGCAGCATAAAGCCACATTCAGTGTGACAACAAAAGTACCACTTCCCAGTCCCAGCTCTGCATCACCCCCACACAAATCAGTGGTGATATGGCCAAACTCACCACTCTACAGGCTGAGCTTCTCAGACAATCCTCTGGAAGTCACTTCTGTGTCTACAGGCCCACAGTGCCTTTGTTCACTTGGAGCACAGAGCTCTTCATAGCTGTCCAGTGGGTCCCCTGGTCCCAGATATCAGTGACCTGTGGGAAGGAAGATAAGCCCCTAAACAGTCTGGTGCAAATGTCACTAAATGGCAAAAGAAACAGCAAACTGTTGTACCCCTCACACCTCTCCATTCTCGCAGAAGGTGAGGCTGTGTCCAGGAGCTGCCGGGTGTCTCCACACTGAGCTGAAGCAGCCCTGGGGGTTCATTATAGCCCCACATTCCCCCAGCCCAGGGGAGGTTCCCTGGAGCTGTTGGCAAGGCCGGCCACAGCCTGGGCCAGCCTGGCCAGATGCGACCATCAGTCAAGGCCAAGCTGCATCTCCAATGCAAGACTTTGAGCCTCAAAGAACGACAAACACTTGTGCAGATCCAAGGAAATACAGGCTGTACACCAGGTTGTGTAGGACACACCAGCAGATGGATGTGTCCTACTCAGAGGCCATGAGTCCTTAGGAGATCTCACAATTCCTTAGCAGAGAAGTAAAACCAGTGAATTATTGCATCTGTGTGTGGGTCATCCATGCCTGGACTTGGCCCTCAGCAGAAGAGTCCCTCAGTCTGTGCTATTCCAAGAGGCCTGAAAGAAATCCAGTTGCTCTAGAATAGCTTCACTGCTACAGCCAAAAGACACACCTCAGTTTTCTCCTTTCCTTCCAACACAGACACAGGCTGATCCCTTTCCCATCAGCAGTAAACAAGGCCACTTATTCCACCAGTGGAAGATTCCTTTCCCATGGCAGGGAGCTGGAATTAGATGGTCTTAAACTTCTCTTCCAACCCAAAGCACTCTGGGATCTCTGATTTTCATGGACAGGTACCCAGATGTACAAGTTCAGTGCATTGTGACCTCAAATCTTTTGCTTCTGGTCTGTCTTTGAAGACTTTGTAAACCTTCCTTCCTCTGCTCAGAAAGCTCCCCTAAAGCAGAGGGGCTTTTGCTTAGTTCCTGGTGTTCACAGAGATAGCCAGTCTGGGACTGCAAGTTCCCTTCTCCCAGCAGCTCGACCTGCAGGCAACAAAACCTGACTGGCCTGAAGGCTGCTTTCACTCACTTCAGCCTGAGAGCCCAAAGTCATTGCTTTCCTTTGCATTGGGTGAATAAATTCATGTTAAATCTCATGTTCAATTAGAGAGGAAGGGCTGGCTCCAGAAGGTGGCAAGAGAAGTGTTTTTACTATGATGGCCATGGTTCATAGGCTGGTTGTGCTGGCAGAACGAGAAGAAGGCTTTCCTCTGGTTTCCTATGAGAAGATGATCATTTTAAAATCTGAGGCTGATGGGAAGGAAACACACAGAAAACCCTTGGTGTGTTTAGACAGCTTAGACTCCTGTTAGATTGCATCAAGACAGAAGAACCAAAAAGAGCACCATTTCCACTAGTCTGAGAAAGAAGATTCTCACCCAGGTATCAAAAATTTCTCCCTTGCATGGCTGGGAATCGCCATTTCAACCAACAATTTAAAAGATAAATGTGAAAATTAAATTCTGGAGTATTTTTCTTCATTCCTTCTTTCTTTTTGACCATTGTTACTGGTGACAGTGTTTAAACCTTTTCAGTTCATGAGAAAAGCATGTCAGCAGAGGAAAATGGAATTGCTCAAACTGATGCCTGGGCTACGATCCTTCGGTTCTACATCCCCTGTTAACTTTGCAGTGATATAAAAGTAGAAAGTAGAAGCAATTACAAGGTGAAATATCAACCATTTCAAAGTTGACAAGCCAAGAAAACAAGGATCTGGGAAATCTGGACTGCTGCTGGAAAATCCTCTCAGTAGCAGCCACTGTTTTCTAGCAATGTGGGACTCCCACAGCATTTTCACCTGCTTTGGGCAATGATCATCCCAAAGACGTTCCCTCAGACATCAGTCCTGCTGGTTCAGGACAGCAGTTTGTGGCTTTGCTGACTGGATGCTGCACCTTTAATAAACCCCATTGTCAGACAAGTCTCCAAAGAGAGAAGCAGTTTGGATAAGGCCTAGGAATGCTCCCACAAGAAGCATTCACCTGCCTCTACCGAAACCTGAATTTAGCTCTCCTCAGCTGCAGCAGAACCAGAGTTATCCTAGAGGGCCTGAGCTATCCAGGGCCACAGGTATTTCTGCTGTTCCTCTTCCCATGTGCTCTCCCTTTCCAGGCATTTGCTCCCCATAGAAAAGTGCCAATGGTATTTAGTCTCCAATCACATTTAGCTCTTGGGCCTCAATAACTGTGGAATTCCTAATTAGACAGACAGTGGGGTCTAACAAGTCCCAGGAGAGCCATAACTGCTCCTGTTCCACTGATCCCACAAATCTGATCATGCTTTGCCTCATTTCCAGCCTCATTTCCCTGATTTCACAGTTTTCTTGGGGCCTCTCCTCCAGAGGGACTGATAATTTAAAACCATCTGCAACGGAGCAACCTCCTCCAAGAGCTTGACCTTCTTCCATTTCACAGCTTGTTTTCCACCCGCCCACCCAAGGCCCTGTTAACCCTTGTGTGACAGGGCTGAGCCACCAAGTGCCATGGGGAGCCTGCGGAATGTCACAGCGAGGCCAGGACGCTCAGTGAGCACTGCTTTCTGCAGAGGGGACACATTTTTCCCTGAAAGTAAGTCCATTCACCTAAGGAAGGGCAGTGAAGAAATGTCAAGAGGCAACAGCTGAAGAACAGTTATTTCCGACTGAATTTAAAACTCTGTTTTAACTGGAAACAAGATTCTTCCAACCTTCTGTTTTCCCTGTAATTCCCTCCTTGGAGTGTGATTGTCAAGTCTTCCTGCTCTGACCAGTGATAACTGGCACAGCTTTTCCTACTTTGGCACCCACATGGCTCAGAAAGGGCAAGAACTCAAGAAACCAAGACCTGGTAGGTCCAAAACCCTGTCTGGATTTTTCAGTCCATAGAGAAATGACCAAGATCAAAAACCAGGCCACGACACCCCATTTCCCTGCAGCCTGGTGGACAGTCCTGACTGCTCTAGGGGTGGAGGTAGTGGCAAGGAGGCTTCTTTGGGGCAGAAATATTCACATATGAAACGGGTGAAGATGTGCAAAGCACAGTGGTTGTGTTCCAAGTCCATCCTGACATAGCAACGGGAATCCCATAAACACTATACAAGAAAATGGGCATGGAATATGGAATAAAGCCCCAGATTTAGTGAAGATTACAGATACCTGCAGCTCTCCAACTACCCAACACACTACAGCAAATCAGGTGAATCTGGCAGTGCTGGTCATGCTGGTCATGTGTGACTACAGGGACATTGTGTGTTCAGATCAGGCCAGGAGCCAGCTGGGTGACAGAAGAGCATTTTGGTTTTCACAGGAGAATGTCCTGCATCGGAATGAGGGGCAGTCACACCATGCCAGTACCCCACTGAGTCTTCCATACCCACAACATTTGAATTTAAGTAAATGTGGTGTTCCAATTACTGAATACTTGCTGCTTTTTTCAGTGGGAGATGCCCATTCCCATTCCAGTACCTCAACACCAGTTCATCCACGTTGTGGAGTCCAGAAGAAATTGAAGGGACCTGTTTCAGGCTTGAATCTGTGGTTACTTTCCCTCCCCACCCGAGATGCCAGTTTGTCCCTCTGTCACCTGCAAGCTGAGGGCTGCTGTCACTGTGCACACAGAGCCAGGGTCAGACCTACTGCAGTTCACTGGACTTTCACACAACACAAGGAGATAAGAACCAAGAGAATGAATGCAAGAGGCTTCAGTGCTCTGCCTTCACAGTGCAGATCAGCTCCCTCATTCCCACACTACAGAGAATTCCTTCTGTTCTCTTGCTCAGTTCTCTTCTCACTGGTTTAGTGTTTGCATCCATGACTGACTGAAGGGGTTTGCTAGTAGTCTGGCATTTAGTCGGAGCCTGGCTGCCTATAAACCCAACATTCCCATTTTTCCCAGTAATAGCTGCTCCCATGACTATCTTCCTTGCATGTTCCAGTCCTGGGGCTGGGATTTACTTACCATTTTCCATCGACAAAACAAAATAGTGGGCAACAGACATTTAATAAAGTCTCTCCAAAGATGTGATTAAACATAAACTTATGACCAGACATATCCCTCCACCAGGACATTCCACCCACCTTGAGACACTGAAGAGAACAAGGGTTTATGCCCCTCTGGGCTTTAATGAATGCAGGGAACAAGGGTTGCCTGTACCACTTCCATTTGACCCTATATGGCCATCGGCCTTTGGTAAATGTCCCTCTCCAGCTAAAATTAACTCTGTGTGTTGTGAGCACTTCACAGAAACCATCCCTCAGGCATGCAGAGGGTTAACAAAGCTCACTGCCTGCAGCATATTAAACAATAGAATGCAACCAGGGATTGAAGGCTTGACTTTATGATGCTTGTATCCCCAAATCGTCTGTTCTGTTTATGCTGGATATTATATTCTGTGCCTTCAAGACTGGGTCAGAGAGTGAAGGTGGGCAGAAGCAGCAGCACGGAGTTTGTTATCAGAGACTGCTCTCACTCCTCCACATCCTGCTGGACTGTGGTGTCTGGGCACGGATGGAGTGGAACAGGGCTCTCCTTTGCTTTTTAGTTAGTTTAGCTAGCTGAGGCAGAGAAGTTTTCCCTGGACTGTTTTTCTGTCTGTTTTCTCTGAACTGTTTGAACCTGCTCTGGACTGGGGACCTGGGGAAGCACCAAGAGCCTGCACTTCGTGTCCCAGCAGGGCCCACTCTGGGCAGCCTTTGCCAGCACCGGGGGGACTGATAACAGCAACCACCCACAGGAGAGACTTTCTGAATTTGTCATCTCTACAGAGAGGAGTTTTGTCATCTGGTATTGTTCATTTTTGTGCTGGGGAGTGATTTGCCTGTTAAATAAACAGGTTTTTTCCACTTCTCTCTGAGGAAATCTTTCCTGAACCAGTTGGGGAGAGGGGCCGTGTGGGTTTGCTTTCTGGAGGGGCCTCCTTTTGGAGGTTTTCTCCCAAATTTACCCTAAACCAGGACAAGGCTTTATCTCAGTCCCCCTCTCTGTCTCAAACCATAGGCACAGCAACCCCCCCAGTTCTGAGTTCTTTATGTTGTTACAGGATTTATTGTGCCCCAACCTGCCAGTGGCAACAGATGAAACAAGCCCCATCCTGGCCTGACCAGCTGTTTTAATGTTCCCTGATGTGCTGGGAAGTTTCACACTGAAATAAATGGTAAGAAATTATCTCTGGAACCTCAAGAGGCCACAGCATGTGCCACCTTCCCATTGTCTATGCGGGACACCAGAATTAATCTCAACACTGTCCTGGTAGTGCCTGGCCTGTGCTGGCACCAGTGAGTGAATGGCACCTACAGAGGTGCCAGGAGACTCCCATTTCTGGAAATGCTGCCCCTTTCCTTCTGAAGTTTGTTCACTGTCACACTCTCTCTTTATCCAGCACTAAAATACCAGAATAAAATAAGTGTCATCTTAAGCAAGAAAATTATGCCAGCATCCAAAGGAGAAATAATCAAAATAATAGAATTATAAATTTATAGAATGGTTTGGGTTGGAAGGGACCTTAAAGCTCAGCTCGTTCCACTCCCCACCAAGGGGGGGAACATCAGGTTGCTTAGACCCCTCTCCAGAAAACAGAAATATAGAAAAAAAAGCCAGAAATACAGAAAAAACATGGAAATAGAGAAAAACAGAGAAAGAGAGAACATCTCTCTCCTTTCATCCCCACTTGGTCCATGAATCCTGTGCTTTCACAGAAGGGTCACTGAGCTCCCCTTCCTGCAGGAATGAACCTCCCAGGGTCTGTCCCTCAACAGGGTCTGTCCCTGTGGAGGGTCTGTCCCTCCGCGGGGTGTCCCCCCACCTCTCCTGCCTTGTGAAGGTGATCACACAGAGCTCAAACACAGCAGAACTCGCCACAAATACGGCGCCAGGTCCGGAGCAGGCACCTAGCACTCACCTGCGGCTGTCACCCTGGGTGTCCTCTCTAGCCGAGTGCTGTGGCAGGTGCAGCTGCAGCCAGGGCTGTGCTCGGGGACAGTGCGGGTCCCCCCGGACTGGGCCAGGCTGCAGCGTCCTCAGCCTCTCCCTCCGCGCCGCCTCCCTCCCGCCGCTGTCCCGGCGCGGTGTCGCCGCGGGCGGGGCCGCCTGTCACAGGGCTGTTAGCATGCGACACATCGAGAGGATTGGGGTTTTTATGGGCACCCGGGCACCTGCCTCCTATTCGTTATTATTTCAGTCCATTCCAGTAATGGTGCTGAGCAAATTTGAGATGAACATAATTCTTCAGCATTTCACAAGTCACTGGGATGGTGCTTTGTCAGTGGATTGTGTTTCCTCTTCACAGCAACTTGCTACAACCTTTGACACAACTGAAGAGCTCTCGATATTTTAAAGGAAAGTGGAGTTCAGCTGGTTTGAATCGCGTTTCAGGAATAAGTAGGGTCCCTAAAAGAACAGATAAATTGAACTTCAAATAAAAGTGAGCAGCCAAGCATGATTAAAGATGAGGCTTCTTCGCATACACTCCTTTTTAAAATTAACTCCTTGAAAAGTCAGTTTTGTAAGGGATGGACAGAGCCCTTCAGAGCAGCAGTTCACAGTGTTAATGTGAATTTATCTCACAGTGTTAATGTGAATTTATAGTGTACACTGAGCAGTCTGAGCTTGCACTCCTGTTACACAGCCAAGAGCAGCTGCTGTTACCTATAATCCTTTGTACACCTTTGGAAAAAAAGAGCTTTAACAGGGAATTAGGAACAAAAAGGTCAGGGTGGAAATGGAGACCAGACACCTCAGCAGACTTGTAATCGTAATTCTCTGCTGTGAGAATTTATCCAGAGTCACAAAAGAGTGACGGAGATAGGTCTTGAGAAAAACAAGACAGAGACTCAAAGTAAAAGACCCCAGGCAGGGAATGAGCAGATTATAGACACAGTTTCCTCAGCTTGCAGAGAGTAGTGGGCACCCAAGGGTGACCTAAAGGGCTGCAGGTTGCAGATATTTCAGGTGTTTCCTTGCCCCTGTTGCCCATCTCAGGGACAGTCACATATTAGGGGAATGCCAGACACAGTCATTTCAGAGGCCAATACTTCCAGGTAGACATGAGCACATCAGTGCTTCTAAAAAGCAGATTAAGATAAAGTTCAGCTTTCTCTGTCTTGTCCTCTTCAAGGAAGCCAATGGCCCTGTGGGAGAGGCTGTACCAGCTCTTCCAGCCTGGAAGCTGGGCAAACCCCCTGTCCCATCATGAGACCTGCCTGGAACCACACCAGCCTCAGCCCACACAAGAGGTAAGAACGTAAAGCAAACATCATTTCCAAAGGTTTTGCTTCAATCCTGTGAAAGCAATCCCCCCACACCAGGCAATGGGCCTGTTATGCCCCAGACAAAACTGTACCTCAGGTGCACCACGCCTTCAAAAGCATTCATTGTACAAAGGAACAGCAAAGGCAAGAAGATGAACCAGCAGGAAGACAGCAGGTTTGCCTGTACTTTAACTTTCCAAATGGGAATATAAATACCTAATTTTTACTTTAGATTAACCAGATTTTTGAGTTCAGATTCTCAGTCACTTGATATCACAGAAGCCAGCTGAAATCTGCTCAGGGTTTCCTTCCTTGCCCCTCCATAGCTAAGCATCTTTCCTGTGGAGGAGAGAGCTGGGGCACAAATTGCTGAGTTTGTATTGTAACAGATTTAAGCCAGAAAGTGCAAGTGACACATCCCAAAGGATTACATTTACACACCTTATGCACCTTAACAGTTGCCAAAACACAGAAGGTCCCATTTAATATGGTAGAAGAGAAAAAACATCTGCTTCAAAAAACAGAGAAGTACTGACAATCAGGAGATGCTGAAATAATTCTGATAGACTTGAAAATATGTCCCAGTTATGAGACCTTAGCACCCCAAAGGACAGCCTTATGTAATGTGCTTTACTTAGCAATCCTCTGACATGGGCATTCACAATAAAACAGTGCAAGGATTTGTAAACCTGAGTATTCCCTTGCCTCTGACAGCCTCATAAAGATTATTTCCTATCAGAAATGTGAGAGACTCCACTGGAAACCCACCAAACACTGACTGTGAGCTGACCTGAGCATTCAAATTCTAATTTCATCCCAAATCAGCAGATGGTTATTGGTTGTCTCAAAATGGCATTTGTCAGGAATGAAAATATTTTGCCGAAGTAAGCCATTCAGTGTTATTTACGACACAGACAGATTTTGTTACTCTCCCAGTGGGTATCATGCAAACACTGTTGACTCAGCCAGCCCTGGCCCTCTCTCCTTTTATGTTTGAATGCAGCCATTAAACTGTATTTTAGAAGTTGCACCGAGGGCACAAAACCCCCTCATTTCTCCATCAAATGAGGACAAAACACAGAAATGACCCACTAGCGCATGAAGTCTGAGAACTCTGAGCGTTTGCTGTGACAGACTAAACACAAAGTCGCTCTGTGCTTTCTCAAGTTTCGTGCTCAATGTGGAGTCCCAAAGAACTGGCCAAGAACGCCAGAGGCAGTTGTACACGTTGTCACAATTGTCACATCCCAGACAGCCTTCTGACCACCAGTATACTGTGACAGGAGTGTCATACACTCAGACACCACAGCATTGTTTGAGATCCAAGCACCAGCTGCACACCAACCCAGGATGCAGCTGGTGGCAGACCACCTCTCAGAGGGGACAAAGATCTATTTTTGCTGACATTTGCCACGCCTCAAGCAGCCATCCAGTATGTCACATCACAGTTCCTTCGGACACCTGAGTTTGTACAATTCACTGAACCTTTAAAGGCTACACTCCTGCATGGAGCACTGGAAGTCTTGGCTGTGGAGAGGCTGATCCACTGGAGAACCAGCCCAGCATCTGAGTGACCTGTCCATAGCCAGGAGCTCAGCACACACATGGACATGAACTGAAAGATACTGAAATACAGAAATTCTACCGGGGAAAGTGCAGGGGATCTATCGCCTCCGTTATTCTCTCCCAGGGAAGAAAGCCAAACTCCTCTCCCAGCTGTCCTATAGCCTTGGACCCTTGGCTGGGAGCACCTGTGAGGCAGAGAAATTACTGTAAGAGCTGGGTGTTGGGGAACTGTTCCCTGGTAAAGGGCCAGCCCCAGCAGAGGTAGGACAGGAACCTCACTGACCAGGTAAACTCAACCCAGCACCTGAAGTGGGTGAGCAGAGAGGCAGTGGTGACAGGCTCCATCAACTGTCCCCATCAACAGTCCTTTGATCATCAAAGGCTGGGGAAGAAGTCAGGTCCGAGGTCAACCTGGGAAGGCCAAACAACAGTTCAGAAAAGCCTGAAAACTGGTGCAAATGCAGCAAAGCACAGGAAGGGGGTGAAGGCTCAGGCCTGAGTTTAAGCAGAGCTCCTTGGCCACGGGCAGAGGTGTAGGAAGGGATCCCAAGTGAGGTTGCTCAGGGCAATTAGGCCCCAGTTAGTACCCTCATAGCCTTATCCCTGGATCTCCTGGATTCCAGGAGAACATTTCTGTGACACATCAGCTCACCCAAGTCTTGCACAATTGGGGTCCTCGGCACCCCATTTCAAACTCAGCTCCCTCCCCCTCTCAATCTCCATAAACTCTCCTGCCCCTGTGGTGGTTCTGCTGGTTTCTCCTGCTGGTTTCCAGGCCTGGATGGTCTCTCTATCCCCTCTGCCAGTCTGTTCCCTCAGGAACACTTGTGTGCCCTCAGGAACATTTGTGTGCCCTCAAGAACACTGGTGTGCCCACGTGCCCTCCCTGTCCATGGCTGCACGTAAGGGCAGGAGCAGACCCCTAGGAAGAGGCAGAGAGCAGGCAGGGAAGGCACCCAGCAATGGACACACAGTCAAGCAAACAGGGATTTACCTCCCTCTTCTCTCACTCCCCAGCATGGGACAGAAAAAACTGTACCATTTCATGAATGTGCCATTCCCTACTTAGGAACTGAAGAGTAAAGGCCTTTTTTGTTGGGAGTTTCTGTTGTTCTGAGATATGCAAACTGAGATGTTGCTTGCTCCCTTCCATGCTCTCTCAGCCTCTAGAAAGAATCATCTATGACATCCCACTGTCTTAACTTTCAAAACCATGGCAAGACTTTTCCTAAGGAATTTAATTTGATTCCTGTGCACATGCAGTGAATTGATCAATGCTCTCCAGTACAAAAGTCCTCATCTAGGTTCATCCCTGCAGGTACCCTTCTTTCACACTAATGCTAACTTTCTAAAGTGTCACAGGCAGCAATCCTTCCATTTAGGATCAAAGTTGCAGCAAGAAGATCTCAGAAGCCTCTGCCAAAGTAGTTCCTTGCTAGGGCTGTGCTGTGAAGCTGAACTATGTGTGAACCCAACCACAGGAGTCTCCTTTTGCCAGTTATTTCTCTGCCCCAGGGATGAACTAAGCCCAGAACTGGAGATGCCCAGGGAGATCATGGTCAGATGTCCATGTGGCCTGGCCCAGGCAATGTGAGAAAATGAAGCCACTTCATGGCTCCTGAAGATGCAAAACTTAATTTTTCAAGTTACCTCGGTTTGAAGCATCCAGACCTAAGACGTACCAAGTACCTGGAGCCTTCCCTAACATCACTGGGTTCATCTGGATGTACATCTCTTGGTGCCTGCATGCTGGGAAAACCACTGGGATGGGATACATCTTGGTGCTAAGGGGTACCTGTATTTGATTCTGAATGAATTAAAACATTCTGTGTTAAAATAAATTACCTTCCCCTCCTTTAATGTCTTACACTGACCTTTGTCACCTCATCGCAATGTTATTCCCTTCAACACAGCTGAGTTTGCAACTGCCTGGGAAAAGCAGAGCCTCTGAATAGGAGCAGGCTGATGATCCCATGTCTGCAGCCCAATTTACAAACTGTCTCTGGCAGTTTCCAGGACTTGGTTTTCTTGGATTGCTTCAGTGACCCACAGTGACATACTCTGTGTTCTCCACCCCCAGGCACGTCCTGCTGCTCCCAGACAGACAGACAGGCAGGCTCTGGGCTGGGGAGGGACACAGTGAGCAGGTCACTTTTCGGGGAGATAGATGGATGGGTGGATGGATGGATCATTGAAAGGAGCAGGATAATGTCAGGGGTGCTGATCAATCCTGGTCAGACTGGAGAAGGGAGAAAGGAGGGGTGGGTGTCAGAGAGGGATCCTGTGTCCGAACTGTGATGGATGAGGGAGATTCGTGTTCTGGGAAGGGTGGCTGAGGCAGACAGTGCCAGTGCCAGGAGCTAAGCAGGAGGAAACCAGACCCACACAAAGGCCCTGATTAACCCTGCACTGAGACAGACCTGGGTTGCTGCTTTGGGCAAACTGAAGGGCAAGCAAATTGCTCATAGTTTGGGCATTTCCAAATCCAGCATGTCCTTGTCGATCTCTTGGACTGACAGACTGAGTGTCCCAGGTGGTTCAGGGCTGAGTGTGACCATGACAGTGAATGGGTCATGCTCTCATTCATGTGCTCTTCAGCTTCATTCAGCTTACTTTTCAGCCATCTCTCATTTTACACTCACCACTCACTCCTCTCCTTGCACCCAGCGAGTTCCAGTTTGAAGGCCTAACCAGAGCAAAGTTTCTTTCTCTACACTGACCACAGAGGGGCTGAGCTGTCCAGGCAGCCCTCAGTGGAGGGAAGAAGGAGAGAAGCCTCACATGTTTATCACTCAAACCAGCTGACCTGTACTCCTCAGTTGCACTACCAGTCTGGACTCCCTCTGGCTCCTCAGGCCAGCTGGGTCACACTGACAGTTGCCTAATCTTTGCTGGAAGCAGGAACGCACTGGTGAGATGCTCTCCTGGCCATCCTTCCCACCCCTTTCATGGCAATATTGAGGGGACTTGGATCCCACTCCAAACTGGCAGCAGACCAAAGAGTGAGCTGCTGATGCAGGAGGGTCAATCCAGCACAGAACAAGATTCTCAGCACCCCAGAGGAAAATTCTAAGGAGCTCTAAAAAGCAGGGAGCAATCCAATAAACCATTAACTGCTGCTGCTCACCTTCTGCAGGTATATGAAGATAAAAGTTCTGGGCTTTGTGCATGTTTGTCTTTCAGAGCACAGTTTTAGCTATCTGTCTCATACATCTACACTAAAAATCCAGCTTTCTCTTCCTGGTGTAGTATTTTTCCATTTATCCATCATCTTCTAAGTGGCTATCTGATACTCCAGGTGCCTTTCTTGTCCCTGTTCTCCCTTTTTATTTATCCTGCTGGACAATTTGTGTCTCCTTTGTAGCTTATGAATATACACCTCATTGATAAGGACATTGAGATCTGCAGTTTGTCTTCTCTGGAATGGTTCTGGCCTCTTTCCTGACTCTCTAGGTATGCCTGCAAATATAGCACAAGTGCATCGCTCACTGCTGACCACAGCCTTGAGGAATAAACTTCCTTAAACAACAAGCCACGGCTCTCTGCAGCAGAAGCCAAGACTCACTGGCCTTGCCACATGCCACAAAGGTCACCAGCCCCAAACTGTCTCAGCAGACAGGACAGAATGCCAGAAGCAAAGGACATATAAATCTAATGACTGTCAGTTTAACTATGTCAGCTGATTACTGAGCTCAACCAGATGGGGAAAGGAGAAGATTGGCCCCAGTTTAACTTTGTACGTCTCAAGGAATTGGTACCCCTTTCAACACAAGTGGTTTTAGCAATTCCTTAAACGTTTTCCCCAGGAAAGGTTCTTTAACCTCAGCTCTGTGGTGTCAAATTATCCATGGGTCCCAGAGCTGGTCAGAAGATGGCAGGAAAGCTGGGAGTCTCCACAGAGCAGCTGAGGCCTGTAATATTTATTTATCAGCTGTAATTCTTGAAAAGTCTTTATTATTTGCCACTTTACATTGCCCTATGTATTGTTTTCAGAGATGCAAGGGCAGAGCACCTCTACAAGGCTCAGGGTCAAGCAAAGTCACACAGTCATAGAATCAGAGAGTCATTTAGATTTGAAAAGCCCTCAAAGATCATTGAGTCCAAGACTCCCTCAGCATTGCCATGTTCACCACTAGACCCTGCCCCCAAGTGTCTCCACATGTTTTTCGGACCCTTCCAGGGATGGTGGCTCCACCACTGCCCTGGTCAGGCCTGGTGAACCTGAAAGACACCTGGCCTGGCAGGTGACAGAGAGATGCAGCTGGGTCACTGATAGTTACTGAACGCTGGCAGTGTGGTGACAGTGAATGGGGGCTCTAGAGGTCCCCAGTCCATCCTCCCACTGAAGGCAGGACTATCTGGAACGACAGATTGGAGCAGCTAAGGCTTTTCCACTGAGTCTCAGCAAACGCCCCAAACTTCAGAAGGATGGAGATTCCCCCTCTCTCGTGACCTGTCCCAGGCCTGCACCAGCTTCCTGGAGAGGAAGGGCACTTTTCCTGGTGCCCAGCCTGAACCTTCTGAGATGGAACTTGTGGCGATTGCCTATTATAATTTGGAAGCACAAATAAGAATTTGTCCCTTTGTCCCCTCTGTGACCACCCTTGGTCTGCTGGCCACATGTCTTTGCATTTAGCCCAGGGTGCAGAACTTTATGATGGGCACACAGAGCTGGCTCATCTTCAAGCTGGCACCCACCCAAGAATGTCTCCTGTCCAGGTGAAATGGTTGTGCTAACTCTGAGCAGTGAACATGAGATGATAGTGAAGTTTCTGTGTACAAGTACGAGTACCAGGGCAAAACTGCAGAAACTTGCTTTGTTAAATGTGTGGAAATGGATAAAGGGCTAATAGGAGGCAACAAAAATTAATAAAAGAGAGCTCAAGGTGAAGGCTGGAGTGACGGTGCCTGTCAGCAAAGGCATGACATGAAGAAGGGCAAGCACTGCAGAAAGGAGAACTTCTGAGCTGAAAACCATCCTGACAAATCATGTCCCATAAGGCAGTTTGGAGGTAGAAGCTTCTAAACCTCAGCATGCCAGAGGCAGGTGTTGGGATGGATGAAAGTTTGACAAGAAATTCTCACAGGTATGTATGCTTGGCAGAAAGATTTTTGAATGTAGAAACTGAGAAAGAAATAGAGATGGAAACGAGTTTTGATATAGAAGAGTAACAAAGGTCTAAAGGAACTGCTGAGCCCGTCTTACTGGGTAACTAAGAAGGCAAAGGGTATGTTGGTCAAGAAAGCTTTTTATGACTTAGAACGAAGGATAAGCCCACCTCAAACAGAAGATGTTTTTACCAAGCAAAAGGATACAAGAAGTAAATAGACATGCTGATGTTTTAAGTAGATAAAAGGTCTCAGAATTTTCCATTGCAAGAAAACTGAAAAACCACTTCTAGCTTAAACTGTAACATACTAACCTGTTGTGATTGGAGAATGGTAACATGAATATTGTAATTTTAGTAGTAATGACAGGCTATAGATAATAGTAAAGGTATTGATTCGTTGTTATGTATTAAGATGCTCAGCAAAGAAAATTATATAATGTACTGTAACTAGAACTATGTTGACTTCAGACATGCCTACAGCTCTTGCTGATAGCTGTAGGCTTGGCTCTGTTACCCACGACCTGTGATTGCTGTCTGGATACAATAACCAGCATTTTAAAGAGCCCTCTGGAGTCCTACATCTCTCGTTGTAGGCTCTTACAGTCAGGGATTTAGGATTCCTGGCAACATTTCTAATGATTTTGTGTACCAGAAAGTCTGTCATTAAGACCCTGTGAGGAAATGCTGTCATGCTGCAGTCAGATATCAGCTATTATTAATAATTGGGGAGTCCTGGCTTATGAAAGGGATACATTTGGGTGTACTCAGAGAAGATCCATGTTGTTTCATCTGCATTCAGCGGGGAGGAAACCATGAGTGATCAGGTTCCTTTGACCTTGTACAGGTGCTCTGAAGATGCCATTCCTGCCAGGGAATTGGGTTTTTTGCTACACTCAGGGGCCTGACTCTGATCCTCAAGCTTTTTATCACAATATGAAGTCAACCTTAAGACTGCAGTTCATGTGTTTCATCCCTGCACTGGGGCACATTTTCATCTGTCTGGTCCATTTTCATCTCTTTGTTGAAATCCGCTGGTTTCCTTCATTTCTACGTTCCATAGCTTCCTGAGGCTTCAGTCTGAGACTGACTTAAGTGGAGATACTCACAAATGAGACAGCCAAGCATAGGGACCTCCACACCAAACACAGTTGGAAAAAAAAAAAGGTTCTTTTTATTTCTACTATGACCTTGATTCCCCAAGATACTTCCTTCACATCTTCCTCACACCTACAGATTCTGTCACATTTCTTGTCCTGATGAGTCTGAGAAGGTATGTTTTGCCAGCTTTTATGCCTTTTCCAACCTGGTCTGTTTGCAAAACCTGATAAGTGATTCAGTAAAAACTGACAAATATCAACCTAGGTAGGACAGCACAAATTCCTTAAGAAAAGCAGTGAAAAAATCTAGACCAAAAAAAGAAGATTAAATGTGTTGACTCTGCAGCACTGAGAGGGTGAGAATATGTGAAGCTTCCATTTTAAATCATAATGATGGCAAAAATGGTCATGACAAAGCTGATTGGAGAACAGAGGACACAGGAATGGAAATCACCATGAGAGCATGGATGGAAAACTCCATGTGCAATTCCAGCATGAGTTGATAAGTATTGATGTTAGGGAAATATCAGTGCCAGCTTTTGATCCCAATTTCTGAGGCTTCCACCACAATCCAGGAAACACGTCTATTTGTCCATGTTGAAAACCAAGTTTCTCAAGCAGGAGGATGTGTGGAGGTAGCACCATGGGCCGCTCAGGTAGTGGAGGGCAAGCTGTATTAAAATAGAGTGAGTAAGGTTACTTTGTTCAGCCCAACAAAAGAGAGGTGGGTGATAAAAAATATTAAATATCTTACAAAGGTAAATACCCAAAGAGGAGACAAGGTGAGAGAGAAGGAGAAAGAAAATAACTGTCCATAAACAGGGATATCAGGAGACTTTTAACCACCAGATGTAGTTAGCCCAGCCTCCTGGTTGGAATCACAAGGTGGAGTGTCTGACAGAGTTACCATAGATTTATTTTAGAATGGGAACTTGGTGTCACAGCTTTCTGCCACTCAAGTTCAGACGCCTTTTCTAAGGTCAGGAGATCTGGGAGGACAAATGGCCAGGAGACAGTGAGCTCAGAAACTCTTGGCTGCAGTAAATGCCAGTTGGGGGTGACTTGCTATACAGCTATTTTGGCAATTTGTTGTCCTGACCCTTGGACATTTCTTTGAATTGCCAGCATACAGTGAGCTGTGTGCACTGCACGATGGCCCCCATGTCCCAGCCCAGCAGCAGGGCCATGGGGAGAGTTCTGGGTACCCCAGTGGACTCATTTGGGTGAACAAGGCAGTGTCCCAGCAGGCTTACAGGCTGCCAACACCCTGCCAGAGAAGCCCTTGGAACAGTCCCAGCTCACTGTTAAGACCTCCACGTCCTTTAGACAGAAATCCCAGATGGGTGTTTCATCCAAACAGAAATACACCTTTTGTGTGTGTCTGTTCTCTGCTGTGATGGTTCTTCCATCATTTGTGTGCGGGTGCCTCTGACAGCATTTCATGAGACCTGCTGGGGACTCTGGAGCCTCAGAATCACGACAGTTTCCTGGGGTTCATGACTCTGCTCACTTGTGAGGGAGAATGTGGGAAACTGTGACCAAGGAGTGTCCCCCCCTGTACACCCAGCTGACGGCAGAGCCAACAGCAGAGCTCCTGCCCCAGCGCTCTGCACCCAGGGGCTGTGTCCCTGCCACAGACCATATATTACTTACAGCCAGCTTTAACACCTTCACAGAGTTATGCCCCAAAGCTTCCTGTCCCAGTAGCTCTGTAAGGGGTCAGTGCCTCTGCATGCCCAAGCAGGTGTTGATAATAAGGAAATGCCCCCCCGTGGTGAGAGGAATTTTAGAAGCTGTGAGGAGAGGTCGAAGGCTCAGGGAGAGCAGTGCAGGTGGCTACACCCACTGACTGCCCCGGGCACTTGGCCTCAAGGACAGAGTGCAAAGAGATCCCTGGCAGAGCCTGTGCCAAACACAACTGCTACAACAGCCTTTGGGCCATGCCGTATGGTTAGGAACAGTCTGCTGCAGCAAAAATCCCCAGATTTTCCTGAGGAGGTGGGAAACGCAGAGCTCTTGCAACGTTTCACTTGAGAAATGAGCATTCCTGATGCAAAGACTAGAAAAATCTTTCTCCAGATTTCAGAACAAAACACACAAGACACAACCATTCTACAGTCCTTTTTGGAGCTACAGAGAGCATGCAGAAGTTCTCAGTCCTTTCTCCATGTTTGGTGAGATGCACTGAATGATTTGGTTGTGAATCAAAGAAGTCTCAGTGCCACCATTCAGAAAGGAAATTCAGCATGGAAATTCTGCTTGCAGAAAACAAGCCAAATGATAGTCTCTTCATACTCACACACATAAATTATGTTTTCTCACACTCCATCATTCCCAAGAGGTGAGGAATTGCCTTCCTTTGATTACTCTCGATGAAGCAGGTGAACGGGACCCAGGGTGAGGTGCTAAGATCAGGGCCATGCTAACGCAGCTCTGGCACAGCCCCATCACCACCTGCAGCACTCGGCTGTTTGTGCTGACTCCCTATGAGAACTTGGGGTAACCCCTGAGGTCCCAGCATGCACATTCCAAATGAAATGATCCAGCAGAGCCTCTATTCCCGCCAATGCCAGAATCCACCCGCCTTTTATGCCCCATTCCCTTCACAGGACTGCAGGCCAGGGCCTGCTTAAATTGAGTATTAGGAAAAATTTCTTCACTGAGAGGGTGATCAAGCCCTGGCACAGTTGCCCAGGGCAGTGGTGGAGTCACCATCCCTGGAAATATCTAGTAAACGAGTGGATGTGGAGCTTAGGGACATGGGTTAGTGGTGGCTTGTGCAGAGCTGGGTTAATGGTTGGACTGGATGGTCTTGGAGGCCTTTTTGACATAAATGATTCTGTGATCCTGTGGTTCATGGTCAGGGCTGCTGGAGGCAGAGGACCTCCAGCCTGAGTACGGCTGGTCCTGAGAAGATGCCACTCCCGCTCCTGGCTTTTTGTTTGCAGTGACATGGCCACTGTGCTCTCCAGGTCTCCTATTTTCAAAGGTGTAGGACAATTAACTCCATGTTAAAGCTATAGATTGACTCTGTAGAGGAAACCCTGGAGTTGGGAAGGTGTGATTCCATCCCAGTCTCCCAGAACAGGCCATTGAAGCAGGTCTCTGTTCCTCTGCCCTACAGTCTGTGTGATGAGGGCCTCCCCTGAACCATCAATTACAGCACACAGTTAGTTCCACTGAGCCAGTCTCCCAGCACAGTCCTGGCAAACTGCCCCTCCTCCCACTTCTCCCTCATTAGGCTGCTCCTCCCTTGCTTGGTCTTTAATTAGCTTGTCATCAGCAACTTGGCCTAGACTGAATACCCTGCATTGTCCCAAATGAAACTGTATAGGACAGATGGGACACCAAAGCAGCAAGAGAGGAGGGCAAGAAGACTTGCAAAGCCATCAATATGCATCTGACTGCAGGGACAGGCTTGCCAGGGGTGGCAGTAAGATTTCATCTGGCTTGGACAAACTGGGGGTGTTTGACGCGATGCTGGAGTTCTTCAGCCCGGCCAGCTCCTGGCACTGTCGCCAAGAGTGGGCTGCCCCCAGAGTGCCACGGGAATCTGAGGTGTGGCTGTTGGGCACAACTGCTCTACAGCACAGGCACAGGTGGCAAGCGAAGAGGGCAGGGACAGGGAACAGGGAGAGGTCTCCTGTATGAGATCCAAAGAACTTTATTCCCAGGAGGGCTAGGGACAAAAGACCAAGAACACAATTGTACAGGTATTTATATATGGGGGAGGTTTCAAGGGGAGGGTACAATCTTTAACCAATAGAGAGAAAGTGGGGGAGGAGTAGCAGGTGGGATTTACAATATTCCAACCAATAGGGTATATAGGGAGAGGGAAACAGCTAAAATAAACCAATGGGACTTCGAGTAACAGATGATTGGCAGAGACCTTCTGGAACAAGGGGTAGGTAAGAGACAGGATTGACATTCAGTGGGGAGGAGGGACCAGGAACATTCTCTAACAAGGGGCAGGTACAAGGGGAGATTGACAATTCTGTTGGAGGAGGGAAGAGCAGGTCTAGGGAAGATAGACAACCAGGGCAAAACCAACAAGACAGGGGGAAAGGAACAATCCATTAGAGATAAAATATGCTATGACAATACAAAATGGGGGGGCGGGGGAGTTATCCAACCAATAAGGGTTATACAGGGGAGGAACATAAGGTGGGGAAGCATAAGTCCTTGGTTCCCAGCCAGAGAAGGAATTGTTTTGTCTACCCACTCTGTGCAGACACAACAATTCCTTTCCAGGCCTGGGAATCAAGGACACCTGAACTAATAGGGAGTTACAAGGGAGGCGAACAGTTTAAACAATTGAAAACACAATAAAAACACACCACAACAGGTGTTCAAACCGTAGATTGGCTGAGACCCAGCAACCTCATTTCAGCAAACCCAACATAAATACAGCACAGGGAGACACAAACCCCAGCAAAACCAGTGGCCTTAAGGAGTGGAGCTGTTTATTGTGGCATTGAAGTTGTCAGGAAAATTAATCCACAAAAATCAGAGATTTATGTCCAAAATGGAGACAGAGGAGTCCTGTAACCTTATTCAAATAAAGGGAGAGGCCATGGGGCATCTCTCCTGGAATCTCTCAATTTTTTAGAGGACACAGCCTCCTTCTCATCCTAATTTCTTGACCACATTCCCCTCTCTCTTTCCCCATTGGCTGAGGCACTTGAGAGGTACAGACTTTCCAAACTGCCTCATACAGACCCCCTTCTAAAGTATACCACCACCAATTTTCTATTCCTATGGGACTTAAGATTTTTCCCATTGCTTCTTTCATCTCTCAGTATCTAGCTTTACCCACAGTTTGTTTATAAAGAGAGATCCCTCTCTTTCCTTTCAAAGTGAAATGCTCAACCTACCCACTTGGCTCGGAGCAGCTTCACAAGGAAGCATCACACCCTTGACCCTGGTGCTGACAATTCCTAGCTGCAGGCCTGCTAAGGTTTTTCTTCCTAGGGGAAAGCTTCTCACTTTCCCAGCAGAGATTCTATAAACAATCTCTGTAAACTATATTCTTTCTCAAAACAACAGGTGGTATTTTTCTACTCTGTTCTTCATAACATAGAAATATTGTTTTCTCTCAACCAATGGTAATAGAGAGATTGTCATTGTGAGCAACCAATCATTTTAACATTAGCGAAACACATTATAAAAAGGTGTTCCATCTGTATTAGCTTAAGCCTTCTGTATTGTAAAGCCTTCTGATATTAAAGCCTTCTTAAGCCTTCTGTATTGGAGTCCTTGTGTCTGTTCGTGGGCAACAGCGACATTTGACTCCCTTTTTTCCCTAGTTCAGAAGCCAGCCAGTGGCCTCAGATCCCCTTTTCCTTATGTTCTGCAGGAGGTTTATTCCCTGGGGTGCCACACACAGAGCTCCCACACACGTAGACACTCCCTGGTGCTGCTGCAGAGCCCGGAGCCAGCACACAGGAGGGGACGGGTCAGCAGCAGTGCTGGAGGGGAGGGCAGCCCAGCAAACTGGCACCTGTTGTCAGGTGGAAGCCAAGGCTTGTGTCAGCCTGCTGAAAATGTTTCCCCTTCGACCTTGGCGACCTTTCCCATCACACTTTATGAGGCAGACTGCTCCCATTAAGTGCCACTTGATCCTCTGCTAATGCAGCAGTTATGAAAGGCCCATAGCACTTGTCACTAGGATAAACACCTTCCGAGTGGGAGAAGATGAGGGGAAGGGGCACACACACCCTGCCCTCTGCTCCCTCACGTCCCTTCCCTGTCTGTCCATCACCAGTGTGACAGCCTCTGGTTTGGAGCAGGAAAGCTGAGCTTGGCTGCAGCATTGCCCTGCCTCTGCTGCCAGGGCCTGAAGGATTACAGAGAGAGGCTGCTTGGGTTAGTCAGACACTGCCCTGCAAGAGAGGGATTCAGGACACAACACTGGGTGTGTACTGTCCGTCAATCCTGCAGATCACACAAGCTCAACCAGCTGTGATGGGGACAGGTCCTGTTGTGGCCACCTCTGTCCAGTCAGGGCTCAGAGCCCTCTGCAGCTTTAGCAAGCTCAGGAGAAAAGGCTCAAGGTGTGGCAGGGAAGGTTGGACATTAGGAGGAATTTCTTCACAGAAAGGGTTATTAAACATTGCAAGGGGCTGCTGAGGGAGCTTTGGAATCCCCAACCCCAGGAACAACTGGATGTGGCACTCAGTGCTCTGGGCTGGGTGACCAGGTGGGGGTTGGGCATAGCTTGGACTCAATGATCTCAAAGGTGTTTTTCAACCTAAATTATTCTATGATTCAGTCTCAGGGGAAGCATAAACACACCTTCCCTGCTGGAATGCTCTTTGGCACTGCCCTCAGCCTTCACAGTGTGGCTTGGCTGTTTGAGTAACCTCAGCAGGATTTCCAAGGGGCTGGCATTAATGGGGGGTAGGTGGGCACTACTGCCCTGTAGGACTTGCCCAAAGAAAAGAAGACCTTGAGGGTCAGGGAAGCCTGCTCAGAGTACAAACAAGCTGCTATGAATGTCCTGCCAGACGGCCCTTCAAGCTTCTCGTCATGTTTGTTATGAATAAAGAGAAAGATCACTCACCAGCACAGGGTCACAGCACAAGCTCTGGTTTGAAGTTGCTGTTTAAAACGGTTTCAATTTAGGTTTTTTTCCAGGTTCGATTGTATTGTCCAGTTTCCCCCACCCCTTTTTCATGTAACTCCAGTTCGTTCCCTTCTCCCCTTTTGCCGATGCCCCGTCCCTGACCCTGCCCATGCGGCACCGCGAGGCTTTCCACCACATCCGTGCAGTGCCCCACCACACCCGCGTGGTACCGTGCTGAGCGGGGCTTCCTGCTGGACCCATGTAGTGGTTTTGGTTAGCCAATTCTAAATTTTCCCCAATTTTCCCAATCTGAATTTTTCCCGGCCAACGCACCACTAAATGTGGTGGGTTTCTCGTGCTGGTTAATCACCAGAGTATTTTCCTGCTGTGAGATAGGACTAATTAGGAGAAGAGCAAAGCAGGCTCAAACCTTCAAGAGAGTACAAAGACAGTTTATTAACAGTAACTAGAAAGAAAAAGAGAAAAGGAAAAAAACAAAATCCTTCAGATCCCTCTCCTCCCCCCACAAACATTCCCTTCCCATTTGTCAATGTAAAGAAATAACACTCAAACATTCCTGTCAGTCCATCACTTATGAAATAGTCTTTTCTCAATTCTTGCTCAGTGAGAGGAGTCCCTCTTGTTCATATCATGGAAAAACTTCTCCACAAGAGGAAAGAAAAGTTCTCTTGTGGCTCTCAATGTCCTCACCAGCAACCGCCCAGGGAACTTGCTTTGTGAGGTTCTTCCCATCTCCACAACCTTCCCAGAGCTGGGAAGGGGCCACAAAGCTTGGGGGGCAGGGGTTTCCTGCTTTACAGATGAACTTCACAAAAGAAAACAATGGTTCTCCTTCTCTTCTCTCACTGGATCCTCCCAGGCAGCAAAAGTCTGCAAAAGTCTTCTTCTTCTTCTCCCCTTGGGGCACAAAATTTCCTCTTCTCTGTTCAAGTTCT
>VWZP01006527.1:0-10317 GCA_013396995.1 Dicaeum eximium | reverse complement strand
GGTATTGAGCCGGCTCCCTGCCGTGCCGAGCCGACCCCTGCCGAGCTGGCCCTGTGCCGAGCACCACACGGCATTGCATGGCCCGTGGGGACCCAGTGCCGAGCAAGGCTCCCCCTGCGCCACGTGGCATCCAGTACCACGCGGCTCCACGCGGCTCCCAGGGCTTTTGAACATGCCGTGGTCCTCAAAGCTGCCTCGTTCCCAGCAGGGCTTCTGAAGACACTGCAGACCCCTGAGAGTGCCCGCATTCCCAGCACGGCTTGTGCACATCTGCATATTAATTAGCAACAGTGTCTGGCCACTCTGGCCGACCCACGGCAGTGAGTGACCATCAGAACCGACCAAAAACAGCACCCACAAGACAGCTGGGACTGGGAAAGGCAGAGGACCCTGGCTGGAGCTGGACTCTATCCTCACCATAACCAAACAACACACCAGTAAAGACCCCACTAGACGACAAAGCCAAAAGTAAGTTCGTGAGGATTCCTGTGAGAGGCGGGACCTCCAGCCTTGCCAGTAATGACAAGATTGCATTCCCTCCTCCTTGTCCTCGACGCCTGCGGTGGTGGGACGAGCCCCTATTTCCAATAAAGAGCTGTCACTTAATAAAGGCCATCAAAAGGGAATTTTAGTCTCCTGGCCCGTTATTTCTTTCAGTGTTCACAGGAGTAACCAGCCCCAAGGGGTTTTGTCAGCTCTTTGAGAAGGGTGACTACATGGATTCTTCTTTCCCAGAACAAGACCAAACACAGAATGTGGCTCATCAGCCCTGTGGAGAGACCCCCAGAAAAGGGACTGACTTTGGAAAAAATAGCACACATGGGCAGATTTTAGTGAATTGAAAGGTTTTCAGCATCTGCACTGAAATATTTGTCAAAGGAGAAGAAAAAGCAATCAAATGAAGTGGCTTTCTTTTCCAGAAGCTCTGGTGCTCCAGGCCTGCCTCTCTGAACTGTGTCAGAGGCCTCCTGGGTCTCAGGGAGCAGAAGAGCCATCAGCCAGCAGAAGTATCTCAGGTGTTTTCAGTAGCTGTGATGGATGGTGACAGTGGCAGCACTGTTTGGGCTGTGGGTTACCTGGGTGGGGAGTGCTCGAGGTGTGCATATTTGCCTTGTCCCTGTCTGACAAGGGCTGCATGGGCTGAGATTGCTTTGGGGCAAACAGGAGGTGAGTCGGCAGAGACACTTTAGTACTATCTGCCCTGGGTTTGAAATAAATCTCTTCTGGACCAGACAGCTACAGAGGGGGGGGGGTTCTGCTGATCACTAATGCCTGTCCAATGCCTTGAATCACAACTGTGTCACAAAACAGAAACACAGAAGGGAAGGAACTTTTGAACTCTCTAATCCAAGCCCAAACTCTTCAAGCGCTCTACCTGCTCAGGCATTTATGGCTCTTGTGGGAGCAAACATTAAAAACAGCAGTGGTTCCTAGGATCACAGCTCTCTGCACTAGTAAGAGCTGGATATTGTGAGTACAGTGGTGATATCTGCTCCTGGGACACCCTGCAAAGCTGGGACCACTCCTAAGGACTATCTGGTCATTCCTGTATTACCTACAATGAGCATTCCCCAAAAAGGAAAGCCTGGGAAGGAGCTGTGAAATCTGCCTATTGCAGCAAGATCAAATTTCAGGAGAATTTCCCCTATTATCTAGCAGGAATGGGGGCAGTAAAAAAAGACTCCACTGTCGTTAAATCTTTCCACAGGAGACATTTCTGCCCATCTAACCTGTGGCTGAGTGGCTTCCCCCTCCACTTTCCTTGCATGGTAAAGACAAATTATACAGCTCTGAGAGATCAGACCATTGAAGTAAAAAGGGAGTGAAGTCATCTTAGCCCTCAGTAGAAATGTTCTGATGTGTGACTGCCATCCATGTGGTGATAACAGGGTATAATTTATATGGTTAGAAATCCCTCTTCCCACTCTAACATAATTTTGTTTGCTTTGTCCTGAATATTGAGCCCACTTGTGCCCTGGAAATGATGGTTCAAAACACACGTGCAGAGCTCCTAACCCTGGGCAACGACAAGAAGTTTCATCAGCTCAAATAAATATCCCTGTCTCACCAGGACAGGCCCTCGTGCTTCAAATGTCTCACTTCTCTACCTGCCAACATTGGAACTCTATAAATAGGGCCAACTTTGAGGGGAACTGGGATGTGCACGGCCACCCACAAGATACCTATGAGGCCAGAACAGATGCTTGGAGGGAGCTCAGGGTAAGTAAAGAGCACAGCACCAGGCAGGAGAGGTCTGGCCCCCAAGGCTGGGGCAGCCTGGTGGATCACTGAGCAATCCAGAACTCCCTCTGGAGCAGGCTGGCTCTGAGCATTTCTCTGCTCTCACAGCACCTCTGCACTGCTCCAACACCTGCAGCAAGACTCCAGTGGACACTCCACATCCCTGCAGCAGACTGTGGTTCAGGACATGCTGAGAACATCCAGTACAGTGCTTGCTGATGTTGATGTCAGTCCTTCCATCCCTGCCAGTGCATTCTGAAGCAGGATATGACCACCTCCTGCCAGCACCTTCCCATAACCTACCATTAGCTTCCAGTGCTGCACCAGATGCCTGCTAGCACAAACAGCTCCCACCCCCTTTCCCAGCACAAGGGCTGCTCTCAGAGGTTTGTGATTCCCAACACTGTAGATCCCCCATGTTTCCACAGAAAGGGCAAGCACAGCCCTCCAACGATGTTCTTCACTCCTACAGCCATGAGCTGAATCTTGCTCTGCATTACACACCCCTCCCAGCCCTCTGTTACTGAGCCCAGAACAGCAGTGGAAGGAAATGGGACTTTTGGCTCACTCCCACTGTTCCTGAGCCCATCTGTTCCACAGGGCCAGAAGTCCAGAACCATCCAGCACAGCGTCAGTGATGTGGAAGCACTCACTGGTGATGTGTCCCATCTGTACAGGTCATTCCTGACAAAAAACACCACTTGGAACCAACTCTTGAAATAATCCTGCCCAAAGAGAAAGCCAGCACAGCAGAAATGTAGAGCAGGTTCTGTGTCCAGGCCCTCCTTTGTCTTCCATTCCAAGGAGAAGGCTCTTTGACAAGTAGGGAATATCCTCTGTCCAATCAGGGCCTGCATGCTGGAGAAGCTGTTAATTGCCTCTTGAAGTCTTCTGTCAGCAACATTATCCCATCCTGCCCTGCCCAGACTGGCCAGGGATTGTCCTGGTCAGTGGCTGCAGCGGGACACGGAGAAGGGGAAAGTGAAATATGATATGAGAAACAAAACCTATGGCAGCAAGCAATGCTAATCAAAAAATCGTGAGGGAAGCAGCATTCCACGGAGGGGGAAATGATGGGGGAGGAAAAGCATGGACCTCTCTTGACAAAGGTCCAGGTCATTTTAAAAGGACCCAAGAAATTATATTTTAATGTCTATTTTTAATACAACCTACACGCGTGCTGAGAGCACTGCCTGCCCACTGCTATCTTGTTACTTCCCAAATTAGCAGCAAAAAGATTAATTTAGACAGGAGGGAGTAATTTTTAACAAAAGTGTCACTTCCTTCTGGGGAAGATGTCTGACCTGAAAAGATCATGTCCAGGGAAACCCCACACCACAGGCAATTGCTCAGGGCTAGGGGAGACACAGCTGGAAGCACAATAGTTTGGGGTAGTTCAGCACAGCTGGGTGACTGATGATGATGTCAGATGAGTGTAACACATCACTTCAATTGAGCATAAGTATATGTTTGTTGCTACAGCTGACAACAAAATGTGTGGAGATAAAAATGACCAGTGTCAGGAAAAATTAATCCACAAACATCAGAGGTTTATGTCCAAAAAGGAGACAGAGGAGTCCTTTTACTTTATTTGAATAAAGGGAGAGGGCATGGGGCATTCCTCTGGGGCCTCTCAAATTTTTGGAGGATGCAGCCTCCTTTTTATCCTAATTTCCCGACCATATTCCCCTCTCTCTTTTCCCATTGGCTGAGGTACTTGAGAGGTACAGACTTCCCAGAATGCTTGCTTCCCTCTAATATATAACCTCCCTTTTTAATTTTTAGTTCTTATGGAATTTAGGGGTTTTCCCCATTGTTTCTTTAATCTTTCAATATTGCATTTCATTTATCAGCAAACCTACATTTTGCTTGTAAAGGCAATTCTTCCCCTCCCCCTCCTCCCCTCACAGAAACTATCCCAACACACAAGGCTTGTCTGGGTATTGTCCTCTTTATCTGGAGACATTCCAGAGAGATGTCGTGAAAGTGCTCAGTTTCAAAGGATGGTCCTCTGAAGACATTGGGCTACCTAGGTGTCCACTTCCCTTGAAACCACCCCCCGACCTGGTTGGTGAGTTACCTGCTCCTTCCCAGCCCCCTTCCCCCCGGATATAAGGTAGAGTGACCACATGGTTGGGAGAGCTGGCAGGGACACCACTGGGGAGAAGAATGGCAATGAGAAGCTACACAAGCTGGAATAAAAGACTGAAACCCCCCACCAAGACCGGCTCCTTCTTCACCATGTCTAAGAGGAACTCTCTATTGAGGTACCTGAGGGGGGCTGAGCTGTACAAGGGGTAACTCCATCCCTCTGCCTTCCAGACCCCTGTGAGCCTGCCCGGGACCCCGCAGCCACAGCTGCTGGCTGGCAGTGGCTCCTCTGAGGACAAGCCCCTCAGCTGGAGCTGCTGAACACAGCCGAGATCTCAGGAGGGCATGGCAGGCTCCATCCAGACGTATTGGGAAAATAACAATACAGACCCACAGTTTATTTGTAAAGACAAGTCTGTCATTCCTCTCAATTCCTCCTCTTTTATTTTTTAATAATTGTCTTTACAAACTTTAGTTATCATTGACTTAATTTCCTGTTCCTGGGTCCTTTTTGGTTTTGCAATTATTTGCAGTGACATCAATTTCTGTCCTTTTGTAGCCATCTCAGGATCAGTAGGCACGGTTACTACCTGCATCCCTTTGATCACATGTTGAGTAAGTTGTTCTTCAAAAAGACAAAGCGACAGCCAAGGTAATGCAACCCAGCTCTGGCCATGGCGGGCCGGGACAGTGTCCGTACCAAGGCCAGACACGTCTGGCATGCCTGGAGAGGTGGGAGCCCAGCTCTGGCAGAAGAGATGGCAGACCCGGTCCCTGCCATGGCAGCGGGCTATAGCAGTTCCTCCACCGTGCCCAGCCGTGTCTGGCTTGGTGTTCCCCTCCCCCCAGTCCCTTGTTCAGGCACAGGGGGCTGGAGTAATGTGGGAGTGGCCGGAGAGGCCAGCTCCGTGATCAAACGCCTCCCCCTCCCTCTCATTCCCCCCTTCGGGCATTGTCCTGTTTTGAGGTGAAGGGAGGGGCTGTTCAGGGAGTTTGAAAGTTTTCCCTTGTTCGGGGTTTTCAGGACACCCCATACTTGCCACATGACAAGAAATTCAAGCCCACTCATCCTATCTTTGCCGGTCTCCTGCAAAGCCAATGTCCTGGCCATGTCTCCAGCACTCTGGTGCGCCATCCCTCCCCCTTCTCCTCTGGAAATGCCAGAAGCCATATTCCTGGAGCTCACTGCCCCCCCTACAGAAACGCGAGAGCTCTCAGCGGGGCGCCCCAGGTCGCGGCATCTTCACCCCAGGTGAAGGTGCTCCCTCCAACCAGGGATAAGTCAATTGACTGCTTTTCTCTAACTAGATCATCATATACCTTGATTCCTGACTGATTTCCCTGAACTTGTGGTAGCAGAAAGAACAATGTTCTAATATACCCCACATAACATATCTCTGACCAGTTTGGGGGTAACCTGCGGTAAGCATATTGGCCACAAATCCAGTAATGCCCTTTTAAAGCCCAGGTCCCATTGGCAAAGGGACCTTTCCAATTTTTATCATCAATTGGTGGGTCACAGGATTTGCATTTCCAAGCTCCCACATGAGGTTTCCACCTGCAGTTACAACCCAGATCTGTTTTGTTAGATCTTACACGTGAAATTATCTCAGGGGCAGCTTAAAAATAAGGGGTCAAAAAACTTATCCTTCCCCACTGATTTGGTGCTTTTAATATCTTTTTGGCAATTATGGAAGGAACACCTTACCCAGCCACCATTAGTGAGCTTCACATGCATTTGATTCCATCTGCCTTGATATCTGGAACAATCATAAGGAGAGCAGTTGGGGGTCCAGCAATCTAAACCCAAAGATAAAGTACAGTCAGAGATGCTTTTTCCCACATACATGCTTATGTTCTATTTAGACAATAAATGCCTCTTTCAGAAGAATGAAACTGCCATGGACTTCCTTCTTCATCCCAAAATTCTGTTCCATTATGGACCTCACTCAGGGTGCTAACCCACCACTTAGGCCGGACTGGGCTGGCCACTCATGGCCAGCTTTCAGATCCCCCTGGCCCTCCACAGACCCAACAATTGCTAAGGTTAAAGGTTTTTGCTACTTCTTCTCCTAAGGTTAAAAAATTATTTTCCCACTTTTGGCCCCAACCTAACTGATAATATAAAGGTAAGATTATTAAAAGAAATGGTCTAATGGTGTAATCTAATCCCTTAACTTAATTTTCAGTTTCACGTTGTCTTCCACAGTACCTGTGGTGAGTGAAGGCACAGAAACAGCTTAACATAAAGAAAACAATGACAGCGAGGATTGGCCCCCAATAACTGGAGATCCGAGAGGAGGGATGCCCACACTGCTATTTCAGCAGGCAGTCTGTGAGTGGGCACACGAGGCTTCCCCCGATCAACACACTGGCTGCTGCTTCAGTCCACTCCTGCGGAGCATCAGTCGCGGCTTCCCATCCTTCTCCTCCAGCTGAGATGTCCAAATCTCTGAGGCCTCAGAGACCTTGACTGGAGTGTGATGGATCCACCTGTGTTCAGCTGTCTTGATGGCTGTTTCTGTGGTCAGCAACACTTGGAAAGGTCCACGCCACTTCACCACCAGGGGTGCTTCTTTCCACTCCTTAACTAGGACCCAGTCTCCTGGTTGGATGTTGTGAACAGTGAAGTCCAAAGGCAGGGTCTGTACCAGCTGAGCTTCCTGTCAAAGAGCTTTCACAAGAGATAGTATCCGGGCCACATATTGTTTCAAATATACATCACTTATCTCTATCCCCCCACTAGGCTGAGAATTACAAGGGTAAGGAATTCCAAACATCAATTCAAAGGGAGATAGATAATTGAGTATCTCCCCTGCCCTGGGTCTGGCCCCCATTCTTGCCAAAGCCAGTGGCAAGAGCCGTACCCACGGCATCTTACTTTCTATCTTAGTTCCAGCTTTAGGAGGTGTTACTTTATTTCTCTATTCATCTTCTCAACCAAGCCTGAACTCTGGGGGTGCCAGGGGGTATGGAAATTCCATTTGAGAGGAATGACAGACTTGTCTTTACAAACAAACTGTGGGTCTGCTGATAGATAGAACTAGCACTGGGAGATAAAAGAAACAATGGGAAGGATTCCACTGATTGATGAATGGAAAAAACGATATTTGCCTTTACAAGCAAAATGTAGGTTTGCTGATAAATTAACTTGGATATTGAAATATGAAAGAAACAGTGGGGAAAAACTCTAAATGCCATAAGNTGTCTTCGTTTCTAAAAGTGTCTCTTTTTATCCCAGTAGAAATGCTTGGCCCCTCCCCCTGGGCAGAGCACCTCACAATGGGAATAATGTAATCTTATCAGTCATGTGGAGGCACTTAATGGCCCATTAACAAAAAATGTCTTCCCAGGGGAGGTATTGTTTGTGAAGAGATAAGGGAAAACCTGCCCAGATAACAACCCCATCTTTATCAGATGGCAAATAGAATATTTTATTTTAACAATCCAGGACAGAATTAAAAATTTAAAAGGGGGCTTATACATTAGAGGGGAATCTTAGGTATCAGGTGTTCCGGGAAGTCTGTACCTCTCAAGTACCTCAGCCAATGGGAAAAGAGAGAAGGGAAATGCAGCCGGGAAATCGGGATAAAAAGGAGGCTGAGTCCTCCAAAAATTTGAGAGACCCCAGGGGAATGCACCATGGCCTCTCCCTTTATTTGAATAGAGTAAAAGGATTCCTCTGTCTCCTTTTTGGACATAAATCTCTGATGTTTGTGGATTAATTTTCCTGACACATTGTATGCCTAAAGCAGTCATAACTCCTTGAAGAATCTTTCCTGTAAACTGAGTTCCCCTATCTATTGCTTCCACAATCACATGTCTTGGAATTATTTGTTCCAAAAATACTTTAATAACTGATCCTGTAGTTGCTGAAATGGCTGGAAATGCTTCTGGCCACCCTGTTAACTGACATACTGTAATATATAATTTGGAATAATTTGTGCTTATGTGAAATATATACGTAATAAGTTATGCTTGTAAGAAAAAATTTTAAATCCACAAGCGGAGCCAGGGAAGAGTGCTTCACAAATTGCGAAATCACAGCTGGCAATGGAGAGAAAGACCTAATTAACAACCTAAAAGACATGACTCCACACAAGATGGGCCCTTTCCCAGAGCAGTTCAGGATGAATACATGATAAATATCTACAGGTCATGAGGAACTCAATCAGCATTCATTGCTTCCCAGGAACAGCTTTTTCCAGTCCAGCACAGAGAAAGAAGACCACATGAATATGTGAAGCCATAAAAAGAATGGAAGAAACTCTGCCACAGGTGGAAAAAACTGTATAAGAACTGCCCGGACAGAGACAGCTTCATGAACAGAGGGGATCCGAAGCGATAGAGTTCGGATCAAAGTTCACCCAGCGCTGATCCCGGGGTCCCTTTGATTGTGGCTATCAGACACCATATCTTGGTCGCGAAATAAAATCTATTTTTTATTAATTATTAATTCAACTTCATAATTAATTACCTATAACAATTCTATTACTAGAAGGTATTTAAATCTTGCCACTTGGGGCATTTCAGTAAAATCTACCTGGCATCTCTGGAAGGGACGTACAGCCCAAAGCCTCCTTCCCCTGGCAAGTTTCTTTGTAACTCTCTTATTGGTTTCAGCACAAATCTAACAACCTCTATAGCTCACTTTGCCAGAATAAAAAGACCCACAGTAGCATACCTTTTGAGGAAGGCTTCTGCCAGTCCTCAGGAGCCCCAATGACTCCCTTCATGAAGTTGTTTTAACAGAGCTTTTGGCGTCCACTGCTCACATCCCCTGTAAACCAATTATCCCCTCTTTCCTCTGCCTCACTCTTTTTAATTATTTCAAGTTCCTCTGGTGGAAAAGTTTCTCTGGCAGAGAAGAGACTGCGCAGGCCAGTCACTAGGAGCAAGGAGAGGATCCCAGAGACCCCTGGCAACAATGCAGCTTTCTGAGCTTCTTCATCAGCCAGTTGGCCTCTCACTGCCTCCTCCAAGCACCCTGCCTGGTTCCCACTCCCCCCTCCCAATGTGCACTATTGACACCCTTTTTAGCAAGCTCACCACCTCCAAAATGCAAGAGATCAAGCTCTCATGAGCTAACGTCCTTCCCCTGCAGATTAATAAAACTCCTTCTTCCTATAGCCTCCCAAATGCATTTATCGCCCAAATGCATATTTAGAATCCGTAAAAACATTCACTGTCTTGTCCTGGTATAATTCACAGACTCTCACAAGCGCACACTGCCCTACTGCGCGGGACCTGACCAGGTGGGAGGTAACCTCCCCCCTTCCTTTAATTGCTTTCCATTCACGATAGAGTATCCTGTAAATTGTCTCCTCTCTACCACCTCTGAAGACCCATCAAGAAACACACCCTCTCCCTCAGGCCAGGGAGCGTCCTGCAAATCCTCCCCAGCCCAGGTCCTGAGATCCACCACCCTAATGCAGCCATGGGTCTCCTCCCAGCCCTCCTTCCAGAGCCGGTCAAACAGGAGGCTGGCCCAAACCCTTCCCCACTTTTAAATTCCAAATTCTCTCTCTCCATTAAAAAGATTCACACTGCAACAACCGAGCGCTGGTCATCCACCCAGAGGCTCTCTCAGTCAACAAAGCCCCAGTCTGAAGTGAAACTCCAACAGTCAGACACCCTCCCCCTGTCAGCCACCACCAGAGCCCTGGCTGCACAGCTCTGCAGACAATGAGGCGAGCCTTTGGCCACTGGGTCATTCAAATTCCTTTTCTGAGTCTGGAAGAGCTAAGACTGGGGCATTAACCAATTTGTCTTCTAATTTTTTAAAAGGTTTGCTCTCCTTCTGGTGTCCATACTGTTATGGACAATTAAGGCAAATTCATTTTTTTGTGAAAATAAAAATATTAGAATGTTGATATCAATGATAAGCTTACAGAGACCAAAAATCCTAAAATTTCGGCTGAGGGCCATTTGTCAAAGTCCTGACCATCTGAGTGGGAAGAGAGAGAAAAAAGGGAATTAGCAAAA
>VWZP01006525.1:1383367-1508783 GCA_013396995.1 Dicaeum eximium | reverse complement strand
TTTTTTTTTTTTTTAGCTTTTCTTCAAACATTCATGATACTTCCACATGTCTCAAGGATAAAAGAAACAGAAAAGATTTGTTTACAAAAATGTCAATCAGTTTTATATTAAGTTTCATGATGTTGCAAATTAATGACCATTGCCATTTTAACCTTTTAGAGGTTTTACTACCTGACCTCCCCCTTTAAAATATTCTCCCAATAATGGCTGATACTGTTATAGATACATATTATAGTATTGGCTTTTCGCAAATATTAAAATGAATTCTGTACGTACAATGTTAAAATAACTTCGCTTTTATTTCTGCTATTAACAAAAACTTAGACATAGTAGTAGTGGTAGCTGATATGCTTGTGTTAAAATGCCTGTTTGGTCAGGATAATATCCAAGGAAGATAGGATAAGGACCCTGCTACTGATGTGTCAACTATCAGCACTCACCATCTGAAGATGATTTGGACCAAGACCCAAGACCTGGAGGTGATGATAAAATGGACTAAAATCACAACCAAGCAATACTCATGCTCTAAAAAGGTGGACCTGAGGAGCGGCCATGTAAAATTGCTCCTGGAATATGTAAACTGATTTATGGATATGCATAAGGGTCTATGAATATGCAACAGGCTGATGTAATAGAAATGGTATAAAAATTGTGTTTCCCAAACTAGCAGGTGTGCTCTCAGCTGAGTGCCGAGACACACCCGCTGTAATCTTTGCTTTGCTGTCTCTGTCTCCTATTGTCCTTTATTAAACTTTTAAATTTTAACAGAAAAGTGAACCATGTTTTCCACAATAGTCTATAAATACATGTTAGAAGTATTTTAACTTTGCTGAAAAGTATGTTTGTAGTAGTTATTTGCCTCCAGTTTCAGCATCACTTGTCATATTCAGAGAAAACATATTCTTATGAGGGAAATTTCAGAAAGAATACAAATACTTCATTTTCAGGCCCAATTTCAATGTGAAGACCCCCCACACGCCTGAACTGCAGTGCAGTTTTCTATCACGGTACAAATTCCACTGCTCTCAGTTTTGGGGGGGCTTTGTTGTTGTTTTGTTGTCATATTTCGTTTGGTTGGTTGGGGGTTTTTTTGTTGTTTTTTTGTTTGTTTTGGGTGGGGTTTCCTGGTTGTTGTGGTGGTGAGTTGCTTTGGTTTGGTTTTTTAAATTTTTTTTTCAATAATGGGTATGTTTCAGTAGCATGTAATTTTTGAAGGCTTCTCATCTACTCCGTGTGCGCTTCTCTTCTGCCTGCAGCTTCATAAAGGTGTATCAGAATGAGGTGATGAATCTCTTTGCTCCCAGAAGAGAGATTTCCAGCCTTTGACGAGCTCCGGGCGAGCTCCAAACACACACACACTCGCCATTCTTAGAGCACTTCCTTTTACACGGAACGTCTGGCAGCCGGAAAGCAACTCTTACTTCCACCCTCTCCTCTGTTTAGGAGAGCTTATCGCTGCCTTCCCCCTCCGGGGAGGTCTCCCGTCGCAGCTTTCACTCCCCGCCACACGCCGAGGGCGCCGTGTCCCGCCCGCCGCGGGTGAGGCCCGGCCGGTGCCGCCCTTTCCGCCGGGCCGAGGCGCGCGCAGCNGGCCGTCCTTCCCCTTCCGAGAGAATTCGGGACGTGCAGTGCGACTGTGTGTGTCAAAAGCAGCGCGGTGTCAGGGAGGGGATCCTGCCCCTCCGCTCCGCTCTGGGGAGACCCCACCTGCAGTGCTGCTTCAGCCCTGGGGCCCAGCACAGGAAGCACAGTGAGCTGTAGGAACGAAGTTGATTAGGGAGAGGGAGCACCTCTCCTATGAGGAAGTGCTGAGACACTTGGGGCTGTTCAGAGTGGTAAAAAGAAGGGTTTAGAGTGATCTAATTGTGGCCTTCCAGTACCTGAAGGGAGCCTACAAGGAAAATGAAGAGGAACTTTTTACAAGTGCAGGTAGTGACAGGACAAGGGGGAATGATTGCAGCTGAAAGAGAATAGGTTTGGATTAGATATTAGGAAGAAATTCTTTACTGTGAGAGTGGTGAGGCACTGGAACAAGGTTGCTGGAGAAGTTGTGAATGCTCCATCCTGGGAAGTGTTCAAGGCCAGACTGGATGGGGCTCCGAGCAGCCTGGGCTAGTGGAAGGTGTCCGTGCCCACAGCAGGGGGATTGGAACTAGGTGACCCTTAAAGTCCTTCCAGCCCAGGCCACTCTGTGGCTCTGTGAACTCCAGTCCTGAGCTCTGTGCTGTGGGACAGCTTGGTACATGTCAAGGCTTGGGTGCCTAGGGGCTGTAACATTAGTAAGCAAAGATATTTTCAAGGTGGGAGGCTTTAACATAGAAATAGAAATGTGTTGTGCAGTTTTGAAGTTTATAGAGTGGATATTAAGTGTGAGCTCTGAGGTGACCAGCCTGGGTAGTCACTCATTGTCTAGAGCATTAATGTGACAACTGCCAAGCAACCCATAACTTTTGGGCAGGATTATGTGTCATTTAAGATAAATGTCCCTGAAATTCTACTATATGGGCACATCCTAAACCTTTGGAGAGCTTGCTAGCATGGATTGTAGACGTGCTGTCTTGATACCTTGATCATATTGGAAGACACAAAGATTGGAAATTTTCGCCCTAAGCAGTGACCCTTGGTGCAGTGGATGTTCCACAGAGCACCAGATGAGTTTGCAAAATCTGTTTTCTTGCAGGACTGAAACTTTTTTCTTTAGAATTTCTGTTAATCTCTGGGGTTTTAGGTGATAATGCACCCCAAAGATAGCAGGTGTTTAATCAGGGTATTAGTTCTTGTGCAGGTTGTGTTTGAGACACTGGCACAGCTTAGCCTTGGTAAAAAATGATGGTCAAGGGAGTGAGTTAGAAAATAGCTTGGATGCTGTCTTATTTTATGTTCTGGATTTTCTTCCTGATTTTGAATAATTTATGTACCCTCTGAATTCTCAAAATATAATGTAGCTTTTAAAATACTGTAATTTTCCTGAAATGTATGCTTTTGTTCTGGGAGAGAGACTCTTCATATATTTTTTCATTCTTCAAAGCCAGGATAATCTTCAAGGGTGGATGACAGAACCAGCCAGCCTTTCTGCAGGTGCAGAAGAGAAGAAAGAGAGTGTTCCCACACAACTGATGAAGCATAAAAATGAAGCTGGTGTTGCTTCTGAGGAACTTGGCTCAGCAAATGCAGCTGCAGACCAGAAAGAGCAAACTACATCAGAAATAAGACAAGACTGTGTATACAGAAGTAGTGGGAGGCCTGAGAAGACAGATGTGGTTAAATCTCTTGTGATAGATCAGGATGCATCCAGAAACTGTGAGCTGTATGTACCTGTGTCTAGTAATTATTCAGCAGTGGAGTCATCTGAGGAGAGGTAAGGATTTATTTTTTTAATATATTAACAGTTTTCCCATAGAAAGGGAGGGTACTTTCAGTTCATGAAGGTATAGTTCTGATTTTTTTCCCTTGGTATCTTTGGTTCAGGAAAATCCCATTAACTAGTTCAATAATTTAAGTATTTACATGCAACTTCTTGCACTATTGTTTTTCTTTCATGCACGTATGTTTTCATTTCATCATTCTTTTCCACTCTTACTTTATTTTCACTGTATTTGTCAAATATTTATCTGAACATTAAAGGGGAAAGGTTTTAGTTTCCACATTCCACAGATTTACTTAACAATTGCTGTGCTACAGCAGTGTTATGACACACTTTCATCTCAACAGTGGGAGTGCCTGTGCAGATGGATTGCACTTCTTGCCTGTTTCAAAACAACTCTCTTGAATTGCAGTACCTTGTTTACTCTGGATGTTAATCTGTCATGTTCTCAGTCTGTGGCTGCTTCTGTTTTGTCAACTCCCAGAAAGAAGGTGGTTTAATAATATCTGCAGAAGGGACATGATTCTGCTTCCTTTTCACCCAACTTCCTCTTTCTTGAGTATTCTCACTGCTTACGTCAGTTAAGCACTTCTCTTTCTGCATCTTATGCTGAATTTATTCAAGGCTGTATCGCAAAGGAACAATTTCCCTGCCCTGACACAATTTATCTTCCTCTGGGATCCCTTGTAGCAGCAGGTTTCTTCATGCTGAGAGGGGGAGGTTGGTGCTTTATATTTGTGGTGCTCAAAAATCTCGAAATTTTGAAAAAAATCTCAAATTTTTTATTTTGAAATTTTAAAAAAATCAAGATTTTTTTAGAACTTTACTTGATGTAATTATATGACATATTTACCTCTCAGGAGTGGAATGTGCAGTCTGCAGTCAGCTCTTTGAACATTGTATGGACCTTCATTTTCAGCAGTAATGTTCCCATCCAAGCTGCAGATGCTGGTCTGTGCAGTATTCTTGTAGGGCGTAATTTCCTCTCTCATGGTCATAACTTGACTTCAGAATGTTGTATGTATGCTCAGATGGAGGTACTCAACAATGTGCCTTGGCCAAAGAGCCCCTATTATTTGAGGAGGAAATGTTTCTCTGGATTTCAGCTAGCCTGTAAGCTGCAGTTTGCATCCTGGTGGAGATTCTCCTTTGAGTTAGTAACATGCAGGCAGCTGGCCACTTCTCTGTCGTGTGCCTTTGTATTCTGTCGTGTGCTCTGCTCAGCAGAAGGTGGGTCACTCAGTGCCAGTGGTGTGTAGATACAAAGCTCAGTTAAGTGATGTGTTCTTACCTCCATGCATAGGGTACATTATTCATATACACAGCAAATAGACATGTTGACTTGTTTCTTTTGCAAATTTATACTGTAAAATGTAGAAATGCTAAGGGACTGTAGTATCCATTCAACCACAGAAGAGAAATTCAGGCAATGATTTATTACCAACCTAGTGACAGATACTGGAGGGGAGCAGTTGAGAGGGGTTTCTGAACTTTTCTTTATTTTTGAGAGCTAATGTTGGTTCTGTGAAAATGGGTAAGATAGAAAGCAAATTGAGTTGGAAAAAAAAAAAGGTTGGAAGACTTAAATACTTTCCTGAGTTGTAAAAAGGGTAAGAGGTTGAAAAAGAGAGCAAGATTTGTGCTGTTACTTGAGGTATGTGTTGATTTTTATTGCAGTGAGGAGGACATGTATCGTGATGAAGAAGAAATAGAGAGAGAGAAAATACTACTTTGTGAAACAAACTCATCAGGTACAATCGATCTCTGTTTGAAGTTTCAAATACGGTATTGCAACTCACTGTAGCACTGACGTGTGATGTCCTGACACCCTCTCCTCCAGGGACTTTTGTGCACAGATGTCTGTGTTCAATAGCAATTACTTGTGACTGAGTACATTGTACAGTTTGATTAAAAAAAAGATCAATTCTCTGTAAAATTAGTTGCCCTTAATATATAATTCCCTTTGATTCAGTAGTTACTTTACTATGTGAATGTGAATTCTTTGGAAAGCAGTCACATAGTCCATGTTACGAGTGTTGTGCTTGAAAATCACTGAGTCACAGTCATCATAGCAGCATCTGTTGCTGGCATGCCTTGATAACCTCAGTACTACCTGGTTTTGAGATGAAGGCTTTTGGGATTCCAAGGCAAATCTGTATCTCTTCTTTCTGGTATTGTTACTGACTTACTGAGAAAGATCTGGCCTCTTTCTCCCTTATAGTCTGGCTGCTGTATGAAGGAGAGAAACTTCTGTCAATATTTTTCCTAAGAAAATGAAGCGTACTTTACTAATTTCACCTCTTTGCCAATTAATTTTTGCAGAAGAGAGGAGCAGAGTGTTCCCTATTTTGTTGAACTACATCATAACTTTTCTTCATGTATAATTTTCAGAACAAACTGATTTTATCCCCTCCCACAGCAGTAATTACTTAGTAGCTACAGGTTGTGCTGCCAGTTTCGTTTGGCACTGGAGTTATTTTAAAGTGATAGTGTATTTAGAAATTTGATGTGCTTTCTACCTTCTTCTGTTTTCTTTATAATGTTCTGTTGCATGTAACATGTTGCATGTTATGTTTTGACAGAATATAAACTAAGTGTTTCACCTGAAATGGATATCATGGAGTATTGCAGAAAGGAATGGAGAGGAAATACACCAGCAGCAAAAAGGATGAGAAAGGTAGCAGTTCTGTTCTTGTTGAGTTTGGTTAGGCTCTTTGTTTTTGTTTGCTACATGATTTCCTATGCAGTCAGTCTTTTAAGGTAGGAAATACAGTAGCAGCATTTTACATTGTGAGGTCTTACCGATGGTTTACAACTGGCAGATGCTTTTCTTCATGCTCATTTCAAATGAGTTTTTAGTAAAGCTACTTGCTGATAATTTAGAGGTCTGATTAATACTGTCCTTTGTTACTGTTTTCAATTGAAGTTTTATATTTTGTTTATGGACATAAATTGCTTATTTTGTGGACTGTTGAAGTGCATAGCAGATTACCAAATTTTTGGGTAGAAGACAGGTAACTGAAAGTGGTGAATTGCATGGGTTTTTTAGAATTTTTCCTGAGATTTTTTTTACCAGTTTTTGAACTAATTTTTTTTATATTAATCTGGACCTAAAATGGTAGAAAATAAAACAAATTTGTTTTGTTGCTTGAAAAATTTAGTTATATATATGAATAAACATAAAGATACCTTACAAAACTCAAAAACTCCCCATGCCTCCCTCAAGATTGCTGTGAGAAATACAGACACACAGGGCATTGGCCCTCTCCAGGGGAGCTGAGCTGCAGAAGCTGCATTTCAGCATTGTGGCTTCTGCTACAACTGTGAGTATGGGAACAGCAGGGAGGGAACAAATGTGCTGAGGCAAGTGTCAAGATATTTCAGTGTAAACACAAACTTGCCCTGAGGCAGAAACAAACTACATATGCCATGTATTGGGTAAGTAGCATCAGCTAGTGCTGAAATTTCTTTTAAGCGTGATGTATAGTCTTGTGTGTGTATGTTGGATATTTTTTGGAAATCCAGGTGAGTTAGCTACTACCCATATTTCAGTGATGTTTATGCTCTGTCATCAAACAAATACCTTGAACAGTTATCTATTAGATTTCTTCAGTTTCTTGTTTGCTTTTCAGCAGAACTAAGTTGTTTTTTTCAAAGGATAATTTGTGACCTAAAAGCATTTAAGCATTTGAACTTCCAAAAGGGGTAGTGGGTCAAGCTTTTTTTTTTTCTTTTTTAATTTGGATGATAATATTCCAGTACCTCTTATGTTAACAGTGTGTGACCTTAAAATGTTTTATTAATTATTTCACGTTCTTTGGATTTCGTGTTTTTCTAGGGATATGAAGCAGTTGCTCGAAAGTTTGCATCTATAAGGAGAATACGAGGTGATAACTATTGTGCTTTCAGAGCAACTCTTTTCCAGGCATTAAGCCAAGCTACCCAGTTACCAAGGTGGCTGCAGAGTGAAGATTTTACTATGGTACGTGACAAACTGATCTTCTGACAGTAATATTGGGTCTAACCTATTTGATAATTTTAGGATCTCATTTCTCTGTTATATAATGTATATGCTCACTTGTCAATATCCCCTGAACTGAGAAGTAATGTTCAAGACTGTTGTTTGTGTACATTGATTCTTTCAACTTGGAATTGAGTCCAGGTGCCCTTGGTTTCCTGTTTATAATGGATATAAATGTTACTGTAGTGCTTACTGGAATGTCAGTTGTCTTAATCTTGCTCTATTGGTTTCTTCTTACTGCATATAATGTGGCAGCAAGAAATTTTCCACAAGACAGCTGGCCAGAACAAAAAATACAGACAATTTATTCTAACATTTGAAAATTTATCATTCCGGCCACCATAATTTTAAATGAACATCTAGTGATTGTTTTTGTAATTACTGATGAAAATAGTCCTCTGAGGTGTTTTGCAGAAAGTACATTGCAAAATGTTTTCCTTTTTGTGTAAAACACATTCTTTCAGCTCTCAACCATTTCCACGTTATCAGACTAAAGAACATAGTTTCCCAATGATCCTTTTAAGAGCATGCAAACTTTTTAAAAATTATGTACTTTGAAGTTTTTAGTGATGTTCATCTTTTTTTTTTTTGCTACTGATTCATAGAGGAAAATGTCATATGATAATTAACATTTTTTTGAAAGGGTGTACACCTACAAAACAAACTGAAATGATACATTTTTATGCATCAAAGCAGGAGACATGTAAAAGAAATGTGTATGATGACAGCTGGCAGTACAAATATAACTTTTTGTTTTTTTCCTTGTTTTTAATTTAAAATGGTGATTACATGCACATTTGTAGTTGTAGAAGTTACTGGCCTATAATTTTCGATTATTTAGTGCTGTGTGCACAGGATGCCAGGCTGGAGTGGGAGAAGATCTGTGCCTCTCTGACACACACTTAGTTGCCACTAAAGAGAACACATTACTAGTTTGGAGTCCTGATGAACTGAAAATGGGCTGGTGGTGGCTGATGGCACAAGTGCTGCTCTAGCCAAGTATTTACTCCATTGTGAGACACAAGTTGCTCTTCCAGTTCTAGCAGTAAGATGGGTTAATAGGTGAGGGTACAGAACTGGACATGCAGCTGCCAGGATGTCCTTCAAGGGAGGTGCAGAAGCTCTGAACTGAACAGGTGTAGCACATGAGCAGTAAAAGAGGCAGCTCTGAGGCTAAAACATGATCTGATGCATCAGCGAGTTCCCAAGTTGTTTCCTTCTTTAATAAAAAACCTGTCCCAGAGTGTTTGAATTGTGCTCCTTGAAAAGGAAACAGGTTTTGTGTATTCTGGACAAAGTAGTTTGCAGTCCACCAAGTCTTCAGGATGATCTGATGGATGTCATTTTCTCCTCTGTTGGTTCAGGAACACTTTCAAACACAGTCACTGTCCTCTAGCTACTGTTGGGGGAGTGTTTTAATTAAAAAAAACCAAAAACCTCAAAACAAATCAACAAACAAAAAAGAAGGCATGAGTAACTTGGTGATTAATTTTTCCAGTGCTTATGTGTTAGATCTGGAAATAGTAATAGACCAGTGTTCTGACTGTTACCCAACAAATATTATAAATAGCCACTTGTGTTTGCTTATGGTCATCTTACTATGATATCTGTTCAGAATATATGAGGTATTGCTTTAAGGTGCAAACTGATAAAAAAAATTAAATATGCAGGTGGGTGGCTTTTCCTTTCCAGAGTTTTAACTTAAACTGCCTTTTCTTCTCTCAAATTCCAGCTTCCTGAAAACTTGCTGAGCAAGTATGACTGGATCAAGCATTGGCAGCTCAGACAGAAACCTGGCAAGAGGATGGGAGAAATAAGGGATGAAATAAAAGAGTATTTAATACTTCTAAGGAAAAAGGTTGGAAAAGTATTTGTATATTCTTTGGTCACTTGCAAATAAAAAAAGTGACAAAGATTTTTGAATGTGGAGAATTTAGCATAAGGGTGCTTTCAGTAGTGAAAGTCCCTTTTCTATGTGTATACTGCAGAAAAATCAGGTAAAGAATGTCTGTACAGATATGTGAGAGGCGTCTGGTCTTTCACTCCTTGCAATAGCCTGATACTGGAATTAATTTGCAGGCTCTGCAGAAAACTATTAATTAGACAGATTTCAATGAAGAAATTAATACAACAGAGTAGCTTTCTGCCTCTATTATTTCTTGTATTTATTTGAAGGAATGATATATACTGCAGACAAATCCTTTTGCTATCTGGACGAGATTAAGGAAAGGAAACCACAATACTGAAGTAATTTCAAAGGAGTAGTTTTTGTTCCATTTTTATACATTTATTCCAGGTCATAGGAACATGATTGTGCTGTTAAGTGCTCATACTGTATTACCTAGCCCCATGCTTTCTCCCTATTGGAACTGTGGAACCTATTTAAAAACTCTTTAGTTGTTCCTGCCTTACTGTGAATGCAAATTCTCTTTATGAAGGTTTTTAAGAATATTTGGAATACTGCATTCAGCAGTTTCAGGGTTGGAATGAAATACGCATTTTGAGTAATAGAAATGTAAAGAATATGAAGTATGTAGGCCTTATGGTGCAGGAAACAAAGGTTATTACCTTATTGTGTATTGTCCTGCAACAATATTTGTTCTGCCACCTTGCAGTAATTTCTAGTATCCCTTCCAAAGGAAACTTTGTTTATGGATCAATTTAAGCAAAATCAGACTTAAGTCAGCCAGACCTTGATTGGGGTACAGTTGTGGAAATATTCTTGATTGTTTTTAAAAAGGCACAAAGCCCTTCATAAGTTAAATTCTGAGGGCCTGTGTTGAGCATCGGACAGCTCACAAGTGGCTTTTTTCAGCTCTTGCAGGGTGATGGCTGTTGATTTGTGTTGTGTGTGATGATTTGTTTGGTTTTTTTTTTTTTAGTGGAAGAATATAAGTGAAATAAAGCATCCCCTTGAGAAACAAGAGGCTTGTGATAAATTGTTTAAAAATGAAGAGGAGGAGTACAGTCTCTATGAAGCGCTGAAATTTTTGATGCTTAACACTGCCATTGAATTATACAATGCCGATAAAAGTGGAAGGAGAGTGCCTGTCTTCTCCTGGCTCCTGTTTGCACGGGACACATCCAGCAACCCTTGTCAGCTAATGCACAATCACTTGAATCATATTGGTCACAGTGGAGGCCTTGAACAAGTAAGGAGAGGTTGTTTGTAAAGTGTTATTTTCCTGTTTTGGAGTTTTTAGTTTCTAGTGGTATAAGAAATTTCCCAGCTTTTGTTGGGCTGACTGAAGTATCTGGTCTTCTGTTGGGAAGAATATGGTAGAACTGCTTGCTTGCTTGTAGTGAGAGTCTGTAAAGGCCCTCCTCTGAAACACCAGGTTTTGTCTGATGGCTGGCAGGTAACATTCTTTGGAAATAAGGGTTGCTATTAATAGAACACTTGCATTGACCTCTTAGTTGTTGCTTTTTAAAAAATACCACGATAAAAGCTAATACTCAACTTATGAAGACCAAGCACATACACGGATGAAGTCTGATAACCTCATGAAAGTTACTGTTTTATACATGGCATAAATGGTACACATATTGCAAAAAAGCCTCAAACCAAAATGAGGAGTAGTTAATGAGCTGAATAGACTGAAAGATTTTAGAAACATCCATTTTAAAAAATCCTATTGAATTCTTTACAAGCGGGACACTGCAGTGAAATTCACAGCTTAATTGTAGATACTAGAAAAATGGAAGTATTATCTTTTGGTTTTGTTTCTTTTCATAAAAATCTGACAACTGCAATATAGATGAGACAGTTGGCCATTTCTGTGAAAGTAGGTGATTCATTGGTGACTTTTTTGCCACTCAGTTTAGTCAAGAAGTTATGTTGCCAGTTTTTTTGTGCTGACTGTATTGGTTTATTTCAGTAAAATTCTTTGTAAATTGTTATTTGGAACAGGATATGCTTGTCATTTAGTAGACAAAGTAGAAGCCTTTTACAGCTTCTTTTTCTGAATTCCTTCTCCTGTCAACAGGCTTTGTAAGGGCTTTCCATTTACTTTTTATTTGGCTGGAAAGTTCTAAGTACCTGTAAGAGTAAAAGGATTGTTGCCTGAAACCTGCTCTTGTTTGGTTTTAAGTGACGTCACAGGATGAACACTGATGTAAGAGAATGTCTTTCCTACCTGCTTGTGGCAGTAGGACATTCTGTGTAAAGCAGTTTTTCTTGAGAGTTATTTTACTAGTATGCCATTCTGGATTTGAGGACTTCGTTGTTAAATGCATTGTATTTTAGAGGGATATGATGGAGATACTGAATTAGACATGCTCATGTGTAGGGCTTCTCATTTATAATTTTTGTCTTTTAAAAATTACATTTGATAGGTATTAGTTTAATGTTTTTATGAGGAAAATCTTGTGGAAGGTATGTTGAATTTTACAGAAATGTTTGTTTTTTCCGATGTAGGTGGAAATGTTTCTTCTTGCTTATGCTCTGCAGTATACGATCCAAGTGTACCGACTCTATAAGTACAGCACTGATGAGTTCATCACTCTTTACCCCAATGACCCAGAGGAGGACTGGCCTGTGGTGACTCTCATAACTGAAGATGACAGACATTATAATATTCCAGTCAGAATGTGCCAAGAGACAACGCTGTGAACAAGTAATTTTTGGCAGACAAGCCTGTGCTGCTTATGGAGGTTTCCCATGCTATTTTGAAACAGGACAATGACAAAATCCATGTGATTAAATCAACAACTTGAAATCTGTGTTTTGGAAGTTGACATCTGAAATAAAGTATCAAATAGGTACTATCTTAAATAGTAAAAGTTTGACAAGCATGGCTTTATTTTCCATTTTAAAAAAAAGAGAAGCTTCTGCAGTCCTTTTTTTTGAAGGACTGAATTCTGAATAGAATTGCCAAAACTATACTATTCCTTTTATTTCTTTTAGTGAGGCTCTGTGGTAAGACATGGGCTAACTTTTTGCTCCCCAGAATAATGACAATTGAAGTTCTGTGAAAGTAAGGTGGAAGTGTCTTGGCAGATGTTTGTAATAGTGCTTAGAAGCCATTTATACAAAATTGGGTCTCAGGAAGTAATACAATTCTTTTGCAGTTGGAATTTAATGCCTGCCATGGTTTATGCTATAAGAGAGATGTTACTTAAAGTTTTCTAATGCTTTGGGTTGTTTTTTCCTACATAAGTGTTTCTTATTTAGAAGCCAGTTGTCTGTTGAACTGAAAATGAGCTGTTCTTCCCCTTTCAACCTATGAAGAGGAACATGGCAAATGTGATAAGGCAGTATAAAAGTTATTTGGTAGTCAGTCACAAAGTCAACAACTACACAGAATTCCCACTTAAATTATGACAGCTGATAGGAGACAGCCACATGCCTGTTAACTTCCATGTCTGTTCATGTTACTGTTCCTGTAGTGTTAATCCTCTCTGGCAGCTGCTCTGGAGAACATGAGGATTTTAATTTGTCCAGGGAGTGCAGTAGATGGAAATAAACTTTTGGTGCAGCTTACTCTTCCCAAGAGTGGAGATATGAGGGGTTCTGTTTCTGCTTAGTTATTCATTATGCTTTAAAACTGAAAGAGTACAGAATGTATCAGATGCTGGAAGTGCTGACAAATCTTTAAAAAGTAATTAAATAAGGAAGCATTCTGCTTTTAGGTTCAAGTAGAAGTATGTCCTACAGATGACTTTTGGAACAGGAAGGTGAAATGCTGGTCATACACCGGTCACTTAGAAGGCCTTAACATGTAAATGGAGTAAGGTTATAAAAACTTATCATTTGAATATTCTGGAGAAAGTGGCATGCAAAATTCTTCTGTTCTAGTTGAAATTATTTTGTTAACTATTGTTTTGAACACATTAATGACGCTTATCATGTACTCAGTGTTATATTTGTCATGTTTTCATTGCCCTCTAAATCAATTAGTTTGTTACTGAAAATTTCTGGGAGCTACAAGGGAATAAAAAACTTAATAAATTCATCTGGCAGCATTTTGCTTCTTGTTTTATAGCCTATGCTTTATATTTTTAATGTTTCAATTTTTGAAATCCACGTTGAAGTTAGTTTGTTCATGAAAGCTGTGAAGTAAAGTAACCTATGTAAAATAAGTAATTATTGGTTGCTTGCACACAGGCAGCAAGACCCTGAATTGTTATCCAAGGAAAGCTGAAGAGGAGGGAAAATAAATTAGCTTTTGCAACTCAGAACTCTGATAGAAAAGTTGTAATTATGATTTAATTAACTGAAATTATCTAATTGTGATACATTCTTGAGACTTAACACCTCTTTGAAAAAGGTATTGTCATATATATATATATAGAGCAGTAGTTCTTAATGTATGACAAAAACCTCTAAAGCAGAGGGTTTTTAGTGGCTGAGTTTGTAGCCATTAGGGATGGAAACAATTCACATAATTGGCTTGTATCTTGAACGGGAAAGGTGGGATTGGACACAAGGTGCTTAAGTCAAACTTCTGCTGTCTATCTAGAGCTTTGTTTTGCCTTTATTCTGTTTCCTAGTAAGTTACAAAGTTGAAGTGTGCCTGGTGCTGCAGCAGGCAATCCATCCAAGCTCAGGCTGCGTGTGGCTCAGAGGAGCCCGAGGGTGCCCTGTGGGAGCTGCCGAAGACCTGGGGTGTTTGGTTCAGGACTGTGCCTTTATTCACACAGCTGAGCCAAAGGTTGGCCAGCTCTTGGCCAAGTGTATTTCTGTGTGACAGCCCTCTCATCCAGAACTAGTGAAGGAGGCTGGAGAGCAAAGTGGGAACTTCTGTCTCACCTGGATGGTGGATGTGGTCAGAGAACCGTGTAGGTGTTGAAGGAAGTGGGAAGAGGGAGCTCTTGCACTGTGTATGGAGTGCAGGCCTCAGCTTGTCATCTTGTGTCCCTGGTATATAAATAGCGCTGGTCGTGCAGCTCCCTAATCTTGTTTTCTTCTGGACATAATTGCCATTTGTTTTCCCAGTATGCTAGCTGGCAGGACAGGACCAAGAATGTCTGAAGGTGGCCAAATGTACTTCATGAATGCTCCCTTTTTTGCTTGAAGCTGGAAGATGACAGGAGCCATGTTCTCAAGCTGGCTGCAATGAATATTTGTGCTATGACATCAACTAATGTGTTCCAAGCCAGTCACATTCAAAGAATATGTCTATTTATGAATATATCTATTTCTTGAGGAGAACTTCAGGCTCTCAGAAATGGAAAAGAAATGTTATTAATTCCACAGAGCTGAAAGTGAAGCAGGAAGTTCAGGATGGTAGAAGCCTCCCAAAGAAGGCATCTCTCTAGTCCCCTTTCCCCAGAGCACTCATTTCTGCCTGGGTGCTGATGAAATTCTCTTACTTCTATTCACCTGTGTAAGTCGTTGGGATGGTGAAAAAATCAACCTGAAATGTACTGAGCCATTGAAGAACTGGTCAGTCCTGACTAAAGATTGGTTTATCGGGATTGTTGGGGGGATACTTTGTCATGCTGAGGAAGGAGAAGCACACTGAATGTGATCACCAGCAGTTTCTTCTAGGGGCTAGTTTGCCCAATTTGCCCCTTTTTGGAATTGTGGGGTTTGGGGTGTTGTTTTTAGACACCTACCCACGAGGACTTTGACAGGATACATCTCCTTTGGGCTGTTGCAGCAGGCAGCTGCTGCAGAGGCTGTACCAGGCGGCCTCTGCACGTGCTCTTCAGTGTCAGGCTTTCAGTCTGAAAAATACAATTTCTTTAAATTGAAAAAACCCCAATCCCTCATTTTCTTCAAATTATGTTTTTATGTAGACTGACATGGTGGGTACTTTCCTCCCCACCATCTCTCTTACCTTTCTAGAATCAGATACTTCTGCAACCACTTGTGGCTTGTTGGGACAGGACTGAATTCAGACACTGCCCTCGTTACATCTGTTGTGCACCATACATCTTAGATTTAAAAAGAAAAAAAAACTAAAAAACGTGGCTGCAATAATTATGAAACAAGTACCATCCTTCTGAAACAGTCTCATGGCGTTTCACAGACCTTTTGCTGGAAATGTTCGCTCCTGGCCCACAGGTGAGACCCCCGGGCTCGGAGTGGTTTTGCACGGGTCCCGCACCCCGCAAGGCGAGCCCACCCTCCCCTCCCCTCCCGATCTGTCACCAGGTGTCCCTGCAGGCCAAGGGACAGCCCAGGCTCCCACACAGCCCAGCTGGTGGCTCCCTCAGCCCTTCCTTGCCTTCCTTCCCGAGGCACAGGGCTGGCCTTCACCGTGGTGATGATGCACAAACACGTGCTGGCGGTATGGCCAGAGTGCTCTGCCTTGTGACCTGGTGATCTACTGATCTTTGCCTTGTGATCCAGTGATCTCAAAAGGCCACGGTTTAGCAGCATCAGCCTTAGAGACTTGCATGGCAGGATATATTAGCTGAAGCTCGTAGTGCATAGGTAGGTGAAAGACATTTTGAAGACGTGGAACATTGTGAAATGAAGTGATAAGAAACTTGAGATTTTTCGTGCCTTTACATTTTTAGCTTTTTGAATATCAAGTAGTTCATCTGTTTTACACCTTGAGTAAGAAGCTGCTCGTAGGAGTTGAAATTTGTAGCAAGCCCTCTCTTTGGCTGCTGAGTATCTGGTTTTGTTTATGTATTCATCCAAACCTTCACGTGATGTATTGAGGCATGTGAGTCTTGACAGGCAGAATCATTCTGTAACAGTGAATCCTGAGCAGTGGTTCTGGGATGACTTATTCCTGCTTCACAAACATGAGGCCTCATAGTGCCAAAAATAATGTATGGTGAGGCTGGATTCTCACATTGTCCAAGAGTGAATCAAATAATTTTTAAGATGTGTAAACCTGTTAGTTTCCAACTACAGTTGAAGGGGCACAAAACGTATTTTATTTTTACTGTCCTTATTATAGAGGGGAAAAAACCAGTTGTAGCTGAGATACTTACAAAGATTTAAAGTACCTTGAAAAATAGATATTATTGCCTCTACTGCTGTTAATGAGATGATAAAAATTATTTCTAGCTGAAAGACATAGTGTAAAACTGAATAGGCTGAATATTTAGAGGTGGGCCACTTGCTGAATTATTACTGTAATTATTGTTTCTGAATGTCTTCTGCCTCATAAGATTTTTTTTTGGTTTTGTATAAAGAGTAAGAGAAATAATAAATTACATTAAGCAAGGAGGATGTACAGGATGAGGCATAAACCTGCAAAATGCGTCCATTTCACTCCAGCTCTTTCCAGGCCCTCTAATTTGAATATTTTTTCAGTATTGCTAACATTTTGGCCTTTGTTTTATACAGAAGACCTGGGTGTTTTGCTCAAGGAGTGGTTCTGCAGAGCTGAAAGTAAGAGCTTGGGTGAGACCCTGCTTCTTGCCCCTCCTAGGCAGGTTCATCTCTTGCTGCCAAACTTCAGCTTCTGTGCCAGCAAACTGCATCAAGAGTGCACTTGCATTTTGGTAGATTGTGTTCCTTTCAGGAAGCCAGCCAGCAGCAGTTTAGAGCAGTTTCTGGTCTCTCACCTGAGCATGTCTTTTGAATTTATATTCAAAAGGGAGAGAAAAGAATCAATGAAATTTCTTCTCAGGGGTCATTGTCAAGCTGCTTGGCTAATAGGGTTGAAAACACAGAGGAAAGGGAGGGTTTACAACTAAAATAGCAAGAAACCCACCAAATTTCAGTGAGTTAATAGTTTATTTCCCTTGTTTAAATAGCACTTTAAATTGCACCTCTTTTAATTACACAAAATAGTGCCTTGTAAAAGGTAGTAGGAAGCTGAAAACATTATTAAAAAAAAAAAAAAGAAAAGGTAAAATTGATTGGAGCAGTGCTTAGGGATGTTTAAAGCAAATCTGTGATAGCTTCAACAATCACCTGGTCTGCAAGGCACCTGTACAAAAGGTCCAGGTATCAATACAATCCCCCAACACCCCATCCCATGGATGCTCATTCTGGTGTGTCTGCCTTCCCAAAAATATGTAAAGCAACAGCATGGAAAATTCAAAGGAAATAATGGTGTGAAGTTTCCCTTGAGAAGCTAGGAGAGCAGGTGGGAGATCTGGAGTTGGGAAGGCATCCTGTTGCATTGCAGGGACTGTTATCATCAGTGCGGCTTGCCACCAAAACTCCTGGTTCTTTAAAGAATGCTGCACTGGATAATGTGGGAATTCACCACCTCTGTAGGGTAGGTGGGCTCAGCAATGAGCCATCTATTCTGGCTGTAAGTTTGGGAGCACTGGCTCCAGCTGCCAGGAAAATGTCTGCTCATGAGACACAGTTTTTATGGCACCCAGAGGAAGGAGGCCCATTTTTCACAGCTGCAGAACAGCCAGTGTAGAGAGTTGATAACTACTGCTTGACTTTCTCTGGGGTAGTCAAGCAGCTTTGGATTTCCTCCCTGCAGGTCTCCATGCATGTCACAGGGACTGGGAGAGAGGCTGCTGCAGTCATCCAACACACCTTCATACAGAAGTGTCATTGGCAGGCAATGGTAAGGCTTCTGCTCCCTTAGTGCCAGACCTCTGTTAGTGCCAGTACCTTTTCCCTGTCTGCGGTAAGAAGTCCTTTTCCTTGGCACAGAATAGTTTTTCCCCCAGCAGCACAGATGCTGTAGACCTCCAGCACAGCTGCATTCTGCCACTTTGTCTCTGATTTTGGACACAAAAGTAAATGCTGTGCAGAACCACCCACAAGTGGGGGGTTTCTGTCTGGAGTTGGGCACTTTCTCACCTGAGGTCTGTGCATGCCCTTTGGGGGAATAACATGGATTATATTTCAATATGCCTCATTAATGGAAGAGCTAATTGTCATCATTGCCGATGGAGGTCAGAGGAGGGGCTGCTGATGGGTGTGAGGGAAAGGAGACTTTAAAGACTACAAGCTAAGGTGAAGTAATAATGCTATTTGCCCTCATACTGCATGTCTTCCTTTCTACCTGCTTCAGATCAGGCCCATTCTTTCTTAGGAAGAGTGAAATAAAGCCTACAAAGTCCCTGAAAGAGAAAGCTTAGCTTGAGAAATGTCAAACTGGCCACCACGTGACTCTGTTTGTGCTGTTTGGCCTTGCTCAGTCTGCTCAAAAAGAAGCAGTGTGGCATGGCAGTAATTCTCAAACCCATTCTCAAAACCCGAGCCGTGCCATGTTGGCTCCCTTGGCCTGGCCTCATGAGCGGCCGCAGAGAACCAGCAGGCATGAGGGTGGTACCTTTTTCTGAGCCCTATCCAAGCTCCCTTTTTTTTCCTATTTTTTTTTTTTTTCAGCATGGCCTCCTTGCCAGGGCAGTGCTCTGGGCAGGGAGAGCTCAGGAAGGTCAGGGAGCACCTGTGCATGGGACAGCCGAGCCAGCAGTGCCAGCAGTGCCAGCAGCCAGCGAGCCGTGCCTGTGAGCGGGGCAGAGAGGGATCATCTGCTGGTGTAGGCACCCTGGTTGTGTTCCCTGCTCTGCTCAGCCCTCCTGGTCTCAGACAGGAACGTGGCTAGACATAGGGCAATCCTCTCTGCAGCCATGGCTGGGAGTGGGATGGGGGAGCTGGACATGTGAGAGCCAGTTCAGGGTTCTCGGAATGTCCCCTGGACAGCCCCGCACCAAGGTCCAGGAGAAACAGAGCTGTAGTTCCCTGCCCTTCACAGATGCCAGAGGCATGAGAGGGTGGTCATGGAGCCCCAAAGGGAGGAGACAAGAAGAAACAGGCAGGAACTGAAGGGCCAACGAGGTGCAGGAGAACCAAAGGCTGGATTTCTCTGCTGTGGGCCAGAGTAAGGAGAGCTGAGGCACCAGGATCTCAGGGGGTCATGAGCAGAGTCTTATCATGGTACCTGTCCAAGACCATTTTAAAACCAGTGGCTGCTCAAGTGTCAAAACACTAAAATCCAGTCTTCTCACCAGCTCTGAGTGGCTCACATTTGGTCATTTGGGAATACTTGAGGAATTTTGCGATCAAAAAAAGAAAACATTTTTGATTAAGAATGCTTTTGCAGCTTCATAAGAACAGCTTTGGTGACCTGCCAGATGGATGAATCTTCTCCTGACACTTGAGTTTGCCTCAGCCTGATGAGAATAATACTTTCCCTTTAAATCCTAAATGTCTGTTTAACAGGAATGATAAAAGTATTTGATTTGGTATGGAAGAAGTATTCTGACCATGGTATTTCCATATCAACAACACTTGGAGGCTTTGTAGAAATAAAGAGCTTTTCTTGCATCATTTTATGGATACCTTTGGATTTCATTAACTTCAAGTTAAGACCTTGCAGTTGGCAGCATCACGCTCATAATTCAAAAAACAATTTGAGTGTTGGATTAATTTCTCACCAGGAGGTATATTTTGCTTGTTCCAAATGAGAACATATTTTAGACCATGTCAGATTATCAGAATTAATAAAACAGAAGAAATCAGAATCATGAATCATATGCAAACTGTTAGAACTTTAATTAAAGTAATTAGAATATGAAAGCTATCAGACAATATTGGAGCACAGATCCCCCTCAAAGAAAGCATGGATCATTCTTTTTAACAATGCAAAAACGTACATCTATGTTAAATACATAAACAGCACTCAATTTTAATGCGACATATACTTTTATACTTCTGACCTTAGCAGTCATTTTAAAAATGTACAAAGTTTTAACTTTTTTTTTTGTTTAAAGAAAACCCACATGTTTAAAGTAAAGCCAAACAGTCATTAAAAAAACATACCAGCAGCTTTAGCATGTGTACAAATTCCAGAAAGCAATATTTATTTTGAGCTAAATGAACTGGAATTCTACAAGTATGATAGAAAATGACACATGAGGTAACATTTAATTTAAAATCTAGGATCCCTGTACTGTAGTTCCAAACAGTGCTCTGGCTTGACACCTACAGTCCTTGCAAAATTGACTTGTTTAAGTAGTCGAGGATGGCTATTAGGCACACTGCTTTGCATAAAGACAGCTTTATCCTAAGAAAGAATCTGATGTTGGTGCTGAAAGATATTCTGAAAGAAATGAAAACAAACTGGTATCTCTCAGGCGAAATATGCATTTTCCTAGTTCTTAGATTTACCTTCAAATTAGAGAAACAAACTGAAAAATTGGGCTTTTTCTCTACAGAAGTAATGTTGATAGAGAATTGACCTTAATCTCAGGGCAACTTTGGCAAAGTGTGGCTAGCTACTGCTTTTGCCTCTTTCAGCACTGTTAGCCTGCTGAGAACAGAACAAGATGTTGTCCTGCAGAATAATCCATGGTCAGAGGGCCATGGGAAAAGATGAGGCTGGGAAAAGATGAGGCTCCCAAACTTTCTTTCCCCTCTTTCCTGAGCAAGAGTCTTCAGATTTTGGGTTGCCTTTTTTTAGGATGTTGCTTCCAGACCCTACTTTTCACTCTCAATTAGAAAAGTATTTCTGTAAGACTAAAAACAAGTCAATTTTAGAGAACCCAAAGGCACAATTAGAACATGCAAATATTAATTTAGTATTTTTAGGCATTTCTGTGACACTGTTCCCTGTAGTATCCAAGCACCTTTCAGCAGCATCAGTGAATGTTATCCTTATAGCTCCCCTCTGAGATTGGAGAACCTTCTGTGCTTGTAGTATCCTGTTACAAATGGTGCAGTCTGACCTTGCACGATGTGGTCAAAGCTATCTTTCTTCAGAAAGTGCATCAGAACTGAGACTTCCTGGGAGTTACCACTACAGGGTTTGGTTCTCCTCCATGACGACTTCCTGCTGTGAAGACAAAACAGCTCTCGGCTGCTGCTCTGTACTTTAGGTTTTGCTCAATGTTTGTAGCTTCCTTCTAGAGTGACCTTGTGGTGGCCCCACTCAAAAAGCAAGGACTGAGAGAGCAGGTGTGTGACTTTGGCTTCTCCACTGCAAAAGGTGCAGCGAGTTTGCTCTCTCTTGTGCTCCTAGCATTACAAAGTTTGTGTTCCTCTCGTAACTAGGATCTACTAAGATGCCAAGTAACCTTTAAATGCCAGAGAACCTTTCACTAAAGATGATAAATGAAGGGCTTACTGCTCTCCTTGCCCACCAGAATGGTCCTGGCAGGGTAACACAGTGCAGGGTGCTTACAAGGACACTTCAGCCCACTCATTTGCAGCCATCTGTCTGTCTCTGTCCACATGCACACACTCACTCCTCTACACTCACATGTGCTCCTCCTCAGGCACTCTCACAAGCTTTCTGTCCCATGTAGGTGAAACAAGTCTTTCTCAAAGGGAATGCTGCTAAGCTGTGCTGCCCAAACCCCATTAAATGCATTTCAGCCATTCCACCAGAGCGAGTCAAGTCCACTTTGAATTTCTGTGGACCGTGGTGGTAAAATGCTCTGCCAAACAGCACAAGCAGCGCAGGAGGCTTTGACACCACCTGCAATCACAACTTCAAGTCTCTTATCACAAACCCTCCACAGGTGTTTGGCTTCACAAAACTAAGGCAGAGGCAGTAACACCACAAAATAACCTAAATTATCTAAAATAAGGGAGCAGACAGAGCAATGTTCTGAAAGATCAAAACCTGACATGAGTTGAGCTTGATTGCCTTTATGATAGTGGGGGCTGTTTTTGCCATTTGAAAACACAGGTTAAGCCTTGCATCCTGTGCATTTGCTTTTTAAAAATACACAAAGATATTGCAAATAATTTTATTAACCAAGTGAAAAACTTGTTGATGGTAATAAGCAAGGAAATGTCATCTACAAAAATAGGTAACTTTAACTTTTTTTTGAGATTTTGCTTTTGCAGTTTTGTGGTGCTTGCAAACTTGGTGGATAAAATCAGTTGATCTAAGTAACCAGTTAATTTATTGCCTGTAGCCTTCCAATTGTTTCATTATAGCTTAGGAGGGATTTTTTGTTCATCATAATAGACACAAAAGCAGAGTTACATTTGCTTTGGAGAGCAAACTACAAAATTGAGCAATGAACGTTAGTTCCAGGCTCTGCTGTTTTCTGCATGTGTACATACACCTTACTTGCCACCCAGGCAGTAGTCTTCTTAAAAGTTAATGAATTTTTTTTTTTTTTGAGTTCTGCAACTTTTCCTTTGCATTTCTGTTGTGGGTTTTTTGATTAATTATGGATAAAGCTGCTGTTCCAATTTTTACATCCGTTCCTAAGACGGGATTTATATGCTGTCATCTGCAGATAGGCCAAGCCATTCTATTACATAAATATAAGTATTTACTTATATTTGATTACCTTGATTACAAAGGGGAGTTATGAGAAAGGGTATTTTTTTTTTAAAACACTGAATGATGCACATGAAGAGAGGTGGAAGGAGCAGGTAATAAGTGCAATTGCTTGCTGTTTCCAGGCAGTTTTGCTTAGAGAGTTAATGGGAGAAGTGCAGTGCAGTACTCAAATACTTTATCTGTAGATACAATAGCTTATTTTTGCTTTGCTCTCATTGTAGGCTTCCAGAGGGTGGGAGGGTACTGTAAAGCTGGCTCTACAATACCAAAGTTTTGTCATCAGCAAAAGAATCTGTGCAGCTCAACATTTTTGCATTTTTTGCTCACATATCTACATTGTAGACCCCTATTAGGCACTGCCTCTCAATCCTGAACTAAAAGCCTGAAAAAAGGCAAGGAATCTTAAGTCCTTTAAGATAAAGGGACCTCTTTAGGTTCCTGGTAGAATCAGAGAACAATTTAGGTATTAAGGGGACTGCAGGCAGTTTTGTTGCTAAGTCCCCCTCCATTCAAAGCAGGGCCAGGTTTGATACTGGACCAGGCTGCTCATGTCCAGATGAATTTTAAACCCAATGGATTGTCCCTGTTGATCAGGCTTTTCAACTCATTGTTATACATTCAGTTGTGAAGTACACAAAACCTGCATGCCTCAAACTATTCTGTGCTGGTCTGGGGATGCACTGCTAACCTTGCTGGAAAAGTCTGGGTAAAGGTTTTCACTAGAAAGTCACAAGGTGGATGGAGTTAAGAAATTAACTTGAATTAACTCATTTTATTCTTGATTTTAGATAAAGATCCCCCCAAATTCCTTTTACTTCTTGACTACCTTTCAGCTTAGCAAATGTGAAGTAAAAACCAGTCCATCAAAGAAGAGTTTTGTTGTAAGCTACTTTTTAATCACAGCATTAGGTGACATTCAGTCAGCACGACGATTACATTTTCCTTCTCAAAATGCCAACAGACAAAATGAGCCTAGCAGGAACCTTCAGAAGAAAATGAGGGAATGTCTGAAGACATGAACTTGGAATGACAGAAAACAATGAGGTAAAACGAATACATTTATTCGAGCAGTGACAAGGTTTGGTAAAACTAAGGAAAAGTTTCCCCTCAGGATTACAGACAAAAGAGCACCTAGAAACATACTGCCATCCTTCTGTTTTACTGAGATGGATTGGATGTCACAGTTGTGAAATTCTGAGACTGAAGCTCACTCTCTAACCCTACAACTAATTTGCAGGAGCTGCAGCCAAAATGCCAGACTTCTGTGTGAGTCTGTGCTCCAAGCTGAGCCTAAAGCTCCATCTCTCTGCCCCCATATTTTGTCTTTGGCCTTTTTGTTCAGAAGGTGCCAATTACTGAGAAGTCTGGCAGTGGTTTTGCTGAGGATTGCATCTCTGCACTGACAGCTGAGTTTGGCTCTCCAAAGCAAATCCACAGAAGCTGCCTGAGCCCAAGCTTGGAGCCAGGGCTACCTCTGCATCCCATCCCCTCCTGCTCCTCTGCAGGGCTGCTGCAGCTTGAGGCCACACCTGGACCCAGTTTGCTGCTAAGCTGACAATTCTGCCTTGTTTCATGATGCTGCCAGGCTGCTATACAGTGTGTTGCAGGGCACAGAGAAAATTCAGAGCTCCTCTTCCTACCTGGGATTCTACCCCAAGCTCCCACAGCCTGTTCTGCACTGCAACCCTCCACAGGACCTTACTCCCTTCAAAATAGGTTTGCTGTACTCTAGTAGAAAGGCAAACAGGAACAAGGGAAGAGAATCCTAACATTTTATGGTTAAGTTGGTATTTGGGACATGCCAATTTGCTACCAAAATTGTGATAATTTTGTCATGTTTAATTAATATTTAAGTGGTATTTCCCCAATGCAGCCCTGTCAGTTACGCAGAAACTGGAAGACACATAGTGAGTGCCTCCTTACTGCACATTATAAAACCTGCATACTGGTTTATTTCTGCTTGAATCATCCTCAAAGATGTTTCACACTCCTGGCTCTGAAGGCTCCTCTACTGGGAATCCAACATACTCAGAAGTGGTGTTACACAGACACACTTCTCCTCATCCTTCAGTCCCTCTCCAGGGCAGCTGAAAGGGAAATGGTGTTTTCTGCCCTCTGATTCCCTCATCTCCACACCATGCTGCTGTCTTTAGGAGGGATATACAGTATCTATATGATTTGTCCTCTTCCTCTCCCATTCCAGCTCACTAATCTAAATCATGTTTTAGCTTAATGGTATAAGGTCTGCTGTTTAATTTACTCTTCTGTGTAGCTTAAATTGCAATTTTAAAAAACGGCTTAGTATTAGCCCCACACTGAGCTCATGTTTGGACTTGAACCCTTGCTCCAAGAACTATTCAAAGGTCACACATAACAAACCTGCCTGGCAACACCCTCCTGTACACGCCCATACACACGTGCGTGGCTTTCCAAGGGTTACAGCCACTATTCCCAGCAAACAACCAGCTGCACTCGAACCTCTGCCAACCACGCCACAAGCACACGAGCTCGGTGAGAGGCGTAGCCCATCCCGCCATGCCCTTCACCATCCTGCACCTCACCAGCAGCGGGGCTGGGATGCTGAAGCTGCAAGATGCTCCCTTCCCCTTGCCACCTCGCAGCCCGACACAAAACCATGCCCGACTGTGCCTCTGCCTGTCCCGGCCTGAAAGCATCTTTTCTGCCTTCTTTTAAGCACGAGGCGCCATCCCACAAAAGAAGGCGCTCCTGCCTTCAAAAGGTTTCTGTTCGTGGGCCGTGGCCTGCCCTGAATCAGCCGCATTCATGAGCCAACCTTCGTCTGGGGCTGCTGCTCGCTGGCCGCAGATTCGGCGAAACACCCAGCAAGAGCCAGATATAAATCTCCTGCTCAAAGGAAATATTTAGCAGCAAAATGTGTAGAAAACAAAAAGACTTCTCTGTTACTTACCCCATCCTCTCACTTAGGGCGGCTCTACCTAAACAAGCAGGGATCTGAGCCCTCCTGTCTGGAGCGGCTGTGCCGGGGGATGGCGAGCGGGACTGCCCCGTGCCTGGGACCCGCAGAGCTTTGTCCATCAAGTCCCTTGCCTGGTGAGCGTGAGAGCCTGCTTAGGGCAGTGAGGGGAAAAAACCTGCAGTGTTTTCTCTTAATTCTGAAAAAGGAAAGCTCAAGACACATTACCACAACTTCATGTACTTATTAAAAGCCAAGGAACATTAATCCACAGCTTATCGGAGTTCAGCTCTTACTTCCCACTGTGTGAGCTGCTCTGCAATACAAGACGTAAGATGCAGATCAACTTGTTTTCTCTTTTTATTTTAACTTCTATTGTGTAATTCAGTCTGGAAAGGCCAAGTCTCCACATGAATTCATTGAGATGAGGGTGCTCCAGCTCTCTGACACAGAAACAGGACGGGTTTCTATTGCAAAATAATTACAGAGATTACAGCGATAGATAACCACTTCATAAGCAACAGCACAAGAGAGACACGGCTAAGCCATTTTACTGGAACTCAGGGAAGTACTTTTGGAAAGGAAGCAGTGCAGGACAGGGCATGTACCAGCATCTCCCTGACAGAGACTCTATCAGTGATGCTCTGGCTGGGGCTTTGGCCACAGAGGGTGTCTGCCCACTCCCAACCTGTAGCCAGCCCATCACGCTGGCTGCTTCACCAGCCCGGTCAATTTGCCTCTAACAGGGAGCAGCGAGGTTTCAGCTCAAGCTCCTGCCAACAGTCCCAGAAACAGGCCCAGTGTTTGCCAGGGACAAAGGGAGAGCTCCCTCCTCGCTGAGCACCCTGCTTGCCCCACCAGCGGGGACCCACTCCCTGCAGAAATGTCATCACATTTTGTTAATCCAGCAGAGAAATGTAAAGAAATACATGACCTGCAGGAAGCAGAAAGATGCAATGCACGTGTCCTTACGTCACTGCTTCAATTCTTGCCCAAATCCCACCACTCCTGTGCTCATTCAGTATCTTGATAAGTAAAGGACTGGTAAGTATTACACACACAATTGAAAATTTATCTTTAACAGTGCCATCAGTTTAGCTCTGTATGACCAATAATTAATTTTTTTATATTTGTTCATTTTTCATCTAAAGTACAAGCCTCAGTGTTATCCTTCGTTTTCAGATTTTTACTTTTTGGTGCAATCATTACCTTGAAACATGCACTGGCAAGGCTCAAAATTCTTCAAAAATACTGCTGTTTGAATTTTAGTCATGTACACAAAAAATATGACACAAAAATATTTTCCTGCTTCATCTCTACAGTTCCTGAAAAACTGCATCTTGTGGACTTGGGAGACAAATCTACTGGAGAAACCAAAACTACATGAATAGAGGAGACCTCAAATGGCCACTGTGATCTGTAACTTTCTATATACACATTATATACATATGACTGTTTGATAACCTGTATTTGTGGATGTGTACAGTTTACATCCTGCACACATTAATTTGTCTGAGCGTCTTTTAAAAAGAATTTAAATTACTGTCAAAAAGTATTTACCCTGTGGTGACACAGCAAACATGGTTACTGGTTTTAGTCTTACCCTCCTAGTGCCACTGCTCATAAACTGTAAACTGATTCTGCAAATCTGTCAGTTAACACAGTAATTTCTAATTTTTTTTTCTTATAGTATTTGTACATGTAACAAATTAGTACAAATCTTTCCAATAAAATGTAAAGTTCATTGATACAATGCCTTTCATGATGGCCATAACTGGTTACTAGTCAACTCAGTAGTTTGTGTAGAGACATTTTTAGCTGAACTTGGAAAAATAGGAAACATATTGTAGTTTAAAATAAATGTACATAATATACAATATATATATATATTTATACATATGTGTATGTCTACATACACATATACTGATAAAACATTTAAAGTAATGTTTAGTTTTGATCAGTTCTCTGACTGCTGGGACTACCTGGCAAATAAACCTAGAAACAGAATTTGTCCACAATTAAATAATAATTTCCACAACTTAGAAAAATATACTTTTACTAAATAAGGTTTAAATTAACTGGTTTATGGATATAGGCTGGAGGATAATGGTTTCCAGACTCTGACACGATTAAATCTGAAAGGACCCAAGCTACTACAGACCAGTAACGAGCGCTGTCCTGCAGCCAAACACAGAAGCGCACAGAAACACAAGCTGCTGCCACAGCAGCGTTGGTGACACCCAAAACCTCCCTGCTTCCCTCACCTCCTGCACAGCCTTCAGTCCCACCCAGCCTGAGTCTCCCACTCGAGCTCACGCTGTCCTTTAAGGCACTCCAGCCACGAGCTCAGCTCCGCAGGGCTGATGGGAACGGTGCCTGGAGAGCAAGAGATGATCAAAGTCCCTAATCTTCAGCTTGGAGGGCCATCAGTACTTGAGCTTCACCATTTGGATTTTGATCTACTGCATAGGTAAATACATTATAGCAAAACATACATTTGTGTGTGTGCATGTGTATAGAAGTATACATACACGTGCACACACACGTGAGCATGTGTACATCTCTATGTAAAAAATTTCATGGAACTATGTGTAGTAGTGTTATCTAGCATGGTATCCTGCATACGTTATCTGATCTTACTCTTTTTCAATACAGAGGCACCGGAAATAATTACAGACAACAAATCAACCTTTAAAAATTAAAGTTAGATCAGTGGACAAGAACTTTGGTAAAGCTTGTCAATATTTATTTTTGTTTTATTCAAATACAGTCAAAGTCTATCAGTTGCCATCACCCTCTTCACAAGAGGAAAGTGCATGTTTTTTTTTCCTAAAGAAAATTACATGTAAGGTGGGACTTACTGATTCAAGAAAATTATGAATTAAATATTTATATTTTTCAAAAGATTACTATCTTTCTGATGGAATGAAAGCTAAATAGAGTTCTTGTCCTGTGTGTATTTTACTTATCATATGCATATATATATAAATATATATATGTATGTCTCTGTTCATGTACCTGTGTGTGTATATACACATCCACACACTTTCAACATGAGAGAGGAACCTGTTTTTCTCCACTTTTTGTGAGGAGATTCCCACATTCCTCCCTGTCTTGTACCCTGTGCAGTATAAGCTCTAGTGACGAGGCCAAACAAAAAGATATAGTTCACCATAGTATATTAGTTTATGTAGCAAAGTCATTTTCAAGCAAGTAAAATAAAGCTCTGTATTCCAAACTTCTTTTCCATTTCTCATAAGGAAAAGGAAGGAGAAGGAGAAGGGGAGGGATGGGGTTATGGCAGTAGCATTGAGCCGGTGGCACGCGGGGTGTGCGTGTGCGAGCGCAGGTCCGCACACACACAGGCGCACAGGAGCGGGGCTTTGGTTGACAAATGCAGATTGTCCAGAGAAGGTGGATGCATAAGTAAGGAAGACTCTACAGTGATGCAATTGTATCTTTTACGCTTGCATGGAGTGAGAAAAAAAATTCAATTGGAGGGAAAAAAAAAAAAAGAAAAAAGAAGCAAAGACCTCTTTTTAGGTCCCTCATCAGTGAGAGCATACTCAGTATGCTAGAGAATTTATCTGAAACCTTTTAAATCAAGGCCTCTTTATTACAAAAATAAAAACGAACAAACAAAAAAGTATGAGAGACGACAAGATGCTGAAGCGTCACTCCAATTGTCCCTGCAGAGAACAATTGCATCCCATTTATTATTCATTCTCTTCTCTCATTTCTACGATGTCTGTCATTTCCTCTGTGTGAGGCATGTCGGTCATTGCAGAGTCTTCACCTTCTGCAGCTGTCTCATTCTCATTCCTCTTCTTTTTCTAGATTGAAACAAGCATCCAGAAACCTATCAGTAAGTTGTGCATGAACACTCTCCCATCAACTTTGGACACTGGGAGAGGTGAGGTGAGAATATGGTTTGTTTAGAGTATGTTATTGAAAATTAGAATATGTGTGTCATATTTGTGGCTTGCCACTAATGACTTGGCCTAGCTTAGAAGTTTTCCATAGCCTTTCTGGGGCTCAGTTTTCTTCTTTCTAACATAAATGCAATCAGGCATTTCTTATGATAAGCAACATCCAAAACAGTCTTCAGCATGACTGGAGGGAGAGCATCTGGAATTTTTTACATCACAGACTCTTTATTTAAAAAAAGGAAGGAAAACAAAATATGAGAGAAGAAAAGCTTCTCTAGGGAGGGAGGTGAGGTGGCAACCTAATTTCTCAAATGTCAAACTTCAGGAATTTTACAAGATGTGAGCATTCTGGCGTTTCTTAGTTTTGCTGATCCACTGTGATCTCTTGCCTCACCAAGGCCAAGTAATATTAGAGTATTTTTGGCTAGCAGGAGCAGGAGGTCATTCAAGAGTCCTATGATTCATCCAGGATGTCCTGGATTAGCAAAGCTAAGAAGCGTTCAGCCCCCTACAAAACAAGTTGAAGCATCTGTTCCTTATTACCCATTTCTCAGCAGGCTGACTAGTTTTACTGAAAACAATTGTACAGCTGACAAAATATCCCTCACAGGTATTACTGATTCAGCTGAGATGGGTATATAAGAGTTCCAAAATTTCAGAGCTGTCTACAAAACATCTGATCTGCAGCTCCCCAACTGTGGATGAGAATAACCTGGAGTATAGAGCTACTGGTTGCCTCTGCCACTGTCACACTGAATAAAGAATACATTAGGGTGGCACAGTTACTATTCTTACTATCTGCATTCACCACTGAGAAAAATTAAGCACAATGTCCCTGGCCAGAAAGGCTCTGTGAGCTACTATGGTAACAAACTAGCAATGAGGATGTTGTGAAACCAAAGGTCAAGACAAGCCATTTCAGTGTCTAAAGGTTTTACTCTTTGGTTCTCAAGGCAAACATGACAAATTAATCATGACAGACATTATGATTCTTCTATTGTCTTATGAACCTTGTAGACTTTGATCTCTTTCCATAGCCTGCACTGTCAACACGTATCAAAACTAATTTTAGGTCGTTCCAATATAAAGCTTTTAGATATTCCATCTTCTGTAGTTTGTTTTGTAGCTTTTGGGGTTTTTTTGGCTTGTTGTTGTTTTGTTGGTTTTTTTTAAATAGGAGTGGTGCACATTTCCACTTGGCACTTTGTAAGAAGTCTAATTAAAAAAAAAAAAGTCACTGTATAGATTATATTTTCTGTTCCCATCCACAGAGTCCTTCTGTACTACAGAATGATGTACACACCTTGCTGGTTCTGCTTGGAGTTGGACCTAGTGCCCTACATGGTGCCTTCAACACATAACTGAAAAGGAACAACATGCAGGTACTGCAATGTACCCAGTCACCCAGCCAATATTTATCCTGTGCTTGACCTAATTTAGTGGAATCTTCTTCAAAATGCATGTATCACTACTACTCCACACATGCAGGATTGTAGTGTTTAAAATATGTAAAAATGCACCTCGTTAATTATTCATAAGCTCTTACTGACAACTGCTGCAGAAGTAGTCTTGTTTTAAACCACTCCTCTAGATGGCAAAAAAACCATAAGCACCTGTACTTCTTGTCGATTTTCAGCAGAGATGGTTTAATAAAGAAATGAAAGTATATATACAGAGATATATGTATTACATAGTCTATACATACAGATATAAATGTATAGACTATGTAACACACTATGTAACAGGTTCCATGGGAGGGAACTTGAACTCATTGGAACTTTAAGGTTTCTTCCAATCCAAACCATTCTATCATTCTGTGACTCTGTGATCCTATGATTCTCTATACATACAGACACAGATACTGTAAGCTCGGATGAGTAGTTCCTGTGCCTACATAAAGATGCTATGTTGTACTGCAGTAGCAAACATACCGTGCAAAACTGCTGGTGGTAAGGACAGGATGTCCATGGTACATGTGTTTTGAGAAGCAGGAGTCTCTCTGACTGCAGACCAGCATGTCCCATGGCCCAGATGCCCATTAGCAGCTGCAGGGCACCTTTTGGTTTTATTTCAATCCAAAGACTTTCCAAGCTGCACACTCCTGAGACTTAACAGGGAAGCAAACCAAAGCAAGGATTCTGGGGAGTTACATTGCTGAAGTGTAATTTAATCTGAACTAAAATCCACTATATTCAGCACCTGCTTTCATCAGATCCCACAGAGACTAACTGTTACCTGTTTCCTATAGACGTAACAGGCCGCTATTGCAACCATGGTGGATTCTCCTACGAAACCAGCAAGAAGGGATCCTACTCCAAGAGTGGCTCCATGAACTCTGTTGGAGGCATAGAAAGAAAGCAGTCATTGTTGTGTGAGAATGCATGATTCATAACTACATTTTCACTGGCACATATAACCAATCTGCTGATAGAAATATTTTCTTCAAAGACACAATACACTGCCTAAGAGAATAACTGGTATTTTAAAGGACTCGTTTGTTTTTAATGGCTACACTGTTTAGCAAAAGAGCTACTGGTTGGCTCTTTTCAAATTGGCTCACAATCAAATTACTGAGTAAGAATTTTAAGTCTTGTGCAGAGTGCTGTAGAATAGATTATTAAACCTATAAACAAGATATTCTTCCATTAGCTTTCTTAACAGTGTATTTAATAACATGGAAATAAATTCCCCTTAGGACATGTTTTTGCCTCTTTGACATTTGTGTATCTTTTCCAAAAGGACATCACTATTGTGCCTATCTAGAGCAATCATGCTTGTAAATTTGTAAATGTTTCTTTTCCAGATGCTGACACTATTTAGGCTTTGTATCATGGTTAGTATTTGGAGAAAATGTTCTGAGCTATGCAAATTCAGTTATCAAGTGACAGGAAAGAGGAATGAAGAGGAAAGCAAACCCGTGGGTTCTGTGAGGAATAATGATTTACCCTAAGTAAGGCAGCACGATGAGACTGGTGATGAGGACGATAATACGCAGCACTGAGCTGGGTGCCAACACAAATGTCTTCTTCAGAGTCATCAGCCAACCAGTCAAGTGTGCTCTGACAGTCACTGTTCATAAACAGGGGGGAAAAAAAAGGAAGTCAGTCATCTCATATGCAGCTTTTCCATGCAGAGACCACTGTTCAGAAATAACCACTGCAAAACTTACTGCTGGTAACTTTGCACCCTACTAGAAAGTAAGCAGATCTCATGTTCAAGTTGCTCTAATATACTGATTTGGGAAAATGAAGAAACAAAAAAAAAAAACCAGTTAGGGAGAGCAATTGTTCCAAAGAGCTGCTCTCTTAAAACCAATTTATTAGACAGGTCATTCTGTCTTCTTCACTAAAAAACCCCCAAATTATCCCTTTTCTTAAAGAGAAGTTCTACCAAGGAAAATTTTCCATCTGGCTCCTGTGTGGTACATGATGTAACAGTCAGGCAGAAAAGAGATACCTACGTTTACCTATTCTTGTATTTGTAGTTTACCTTTATTATGAAATTGTCTTGTCATATAAGCAGAAAACACTAAAAGATTTTGCATTTAATTAGAGCTAGAAATTTGAAGCATTTTGATTATTGCTGTCCAGCATGTCTTGCTCTTTGATAGAAGTATTAACTTTTATTAGATAATGATTATGCTCTGAAAGAGCCACCAAGGTTACAGAACTTTTATTTTCCTTTTATTTTTTACCTGGAAGTGGAAAAAAGGAGAAGATGCGCAAAGGAACAACACACAGCTCTGCGAAAGCGAAGTCTACTCCAATTATGTCAACTAAAATCTTCTCTGACACGTTTGGCGTCCAAAACATCACAAAACAGAGCTAGAAAACACAAAATTAAAAAATGTTTATATTTTAGAAGGGAAGCACAAGAAAAGGTAGTCTCTCCTGGACTGAAATATTTGTACTCATCTACCTATGAGTAGGTAACTCTACTAATGCTAAGTATACATACTATCTATTTATATTTATATTTATATTTAGCTTGCATTCAAATACACATGTACATAGGAGATATACCTTAACTTCAGAAGCAATTCCTACTTTTCATTTTCCTCACATATCAAGTATGATGCATAGAGAAAGAATTTTCTGCAAGTGGTTGTACTTGAAGGGTCTATTGTTATACAAACAGTAAAAACCCCAGATTTTTACAGCACTTGATCTGGTTAAAACACTTGTATTCCTAAACAGGTTATAAAATTTTGTAGTAACTAAAGATTTCAAGTCCTCCAAGACTCAGAGATCTGACCTGAATCTAAGACTAGGGGTTTAAATTTGCTGCTGAAAAGAGTACAGTTGGTATGCAATTATTCTGATAGCAAGGCAAAGGTGTTTAGCACAGTCCTGCAGACATGGTGCTGTCAGGCTACAAATTCACTAAGTCTTGTTATTTTCATTACAGAGTGTGCTGTTTAGTCCATACAGGAAAGGAATATTTCCATGAAAAAGCCATGACAATTTGTACAGTAGTACAGGCTGTTTAATTTTTGGTAAGTCCTGAGGCTTCCATCTGAGCTGAAGGGGCTGTTGGCAGCTGCAGGTCTGGCTGCAGTTCAAGGCACCCACTGGAGAACAGTCCTGACAGACCTTACAGGACTTTCCCTGTAAGAAAGCATACCTTCAAGTATAACAACATTTTAATTTGATTTGATTTTGTGGTTTAAAAAATTACTTCTTATTGTTGTTGTTGTAACAATATTCTTGTAATAATTATTCTTGTTATTTTTATATTGTTCTTTATTGTAAAGTGAGTATTAAGGAAGTGAGCTGACCAAATGGTGCAAAACTGGGGACCTAAATGCTCTGGCACTTCTCTTGTCAGGTCACAAATCTGTGTACCCTGTAAATTATGTACATTGGCTGTACAATACAGTGTGTAAGACTCTATAACCATTCTGTTATAATTTAGCCTACCACCTAGTATCATAGCAGCTAGCTCTTTGCTTTTTATCCAGTTGTCACACCCCTACATGTTCACATGGCTTTTCAAATTAGTCTTTGATGTCCTACCACCTCTAAGGCAGCTGGTATTTCACTCTCATTCTTTGGTAGGGTGTCAGAAATTGTCCCTTCTGTTTAGCCTCCAAGCACCCAGACTGCACAAGCTTCCCAGGGCCCGTGACTGAGTGGCCAGTGAGAGGTCCCGTGTTCTGACCCTCTGTGTGGTGAACAAAACATTTCACATTCCTGCATAAAGGTCCATCTTCTGTTTTCTTCTCCACTTCTTAGGGTAAGAACTACTAATTTTTTTGTTACAATTGCATGTTTTACTTAACTAATTTCATGCTGTCTTGCAGTGTATCTCCATCACCTCCAGAGAGAACAGTAAGTGGAGGAAGGTAAGAGCAGAAGACAAAAGAACTGAGCACTTCTTGTGCCAATCTACTTGTACAGGGTACGACTGAAGCAGAGGGGACAATCTAGAGCAGAGGGAGTTGTGTGGTTGAGAATTCACTTATTAAAAAGTAACTGTACAACAACAGAGTGAATTATTTCATTGCTGGAGACACCCTTAGACAGATTGCAGTCACTTGTACTCTCACTGCAAATGACCCATAAAGCAGTCATACAAGGAATATTTTGTCAATTCTTTCTTCAAAGTCCAACAAATAAAGTAAGATACAAAGATGCCCACTCTTCATTTATAATGTGCTGTTTTTAAGAAAGCAAGGACCTTTACACTGCTTGCACTGCACAATGCCATTTAGTGTCCTAGTGAGCAGTACAGTTGCTGCTGCTGCTGCCAGATTCCACACGTGTACACTAAGAGCAGAGCCTGCCCACTGCCAGCAAAAGGCAAACAGAGCAACCTTTCCCTCTTCCACAGCCACTTGAAAAAGTGTTGAATATGGTTAGACAGGCAAGCAAATGAGTGACCAAAGGCACTGTACTCAATTCTGCTCTCTAAAGGTTTCCTTCTGGCCCTAATAAGAACAGAGTCAATCCCCACCCAGCTCCCACTGGAGTAAGGTCATTTTGCCAATCAGGGAGAATGACTTACACCCAGGTGGTATGCGGTCATTCCTCCTCAGCTGCTGCTAACTGCAGTCTTCCTCACCCCCCATCAGCAATCAGCAGAGAGTTGTGCTGGTAAATGGCTTCAAAGAGCACTTACACAGCAGCTGGTGGGTACAGACTGCTAAGCTCAAGAATAAGCAGTTTGAAGAGGTTAGGCACAGCAGCAGAAGGACCCTTCTATTTCCATCTCAGCAGCCTTCCACCTTTCTGGTTGCAATATTGATAACTGGTTTCATTTTGTTAAGAGAGCCCTCTCCATCATCTTATGAGATGATATTCTCAGTGCCCAGAGGGAAAAAAGCCTCAGGAAAATAAATTATTGCTTTGCATCATTCAAGCTCTCTGCAATTTCAATCCTAGAGTGCTTGCAACTTTACTATTTCAAAGACAAAATGTAGAGGAAAAAACGCAGGCTTTACTTCAGGCAAAGAATAAACATGCAAAAACCCCACTAAACATGCAAAGCAGGAAGGTATTTCAGCTGCTGATTTTGTTACTGATGGCGTATTCTGAAAATAGGATGAAGTAATCTTTTTTGTGATTCTGACTGATCTTTAGGATGTTTGTCATTACCTTGGTAAAAGGTGAAGTCTGATAAAAGACTGGAGAAGCTGGTAACAGCAGTCCAAGAAAACATGGCACAGACAATTAAGAGATTGGCTCTACTGGAATAAGCAAAGCTAACTTCCTGCAACTCGGATCAGGAAAGATTTTAGGAAGCAGATTTACCAATAGGATGTTTCCTATCTTTTTCCTAATTCAACACTGTTTCTCCCTCCACCTGCAATTCTATGCACATCTGCAAGGTTAAAAATAGAATAAATGGCTAGGTTAGGGTTACAGCTATACCTTCATTTAATCTAATCAAGAGATGAACACTAAATAGTGAAAGCTTCTGCAGAGGCAAGCAATGTGCATGCAGAGTGGCACTGCAGAGCTTCAGGCTGCAATTGCAGGTGGCTGTTGCATGTTGTACCTGGCAACTCTGCTGAGGCCAAAGCATTTCGATGTTTAGGGAGTAAGGATTTTTCCTGTCTAGCAACAGAGTTTATTTGATTTTGTGTTGCCTTATGGTATGAGTGCAGCATGATATTAAAGGATAGTTTTGTTAAAGCCCTTGATCATTTAACTGGAACTTCAACTGAGCACTTTAAAAATACAGGAAGAAATGAAGGTGTAAGGAGCAGAGTGGAATGCTACAGAGAGTAAGCAGTTCTGCATAAAGACAGTAGCATGTATTATCAACTGTAGTATCAACAAAAGTGACCTAAGCATTTCTGAAGATGTTTTAATAATTTCAATTGTTCTGAAGGGCTTTGGTATTGTGCCTTTAATTGTTCTACACTAGTAAAATTTGAAAAAACTTTACTAAATATGTCAACAACTCACAGCACTATAAGAAAGCTAGTGCAGCTGTACTAGCTGAGATCAAAGCTCCAGCTAGATTAGGATTGTCTCCCTGCTAAAGGTCACTGGGAGATGCCTAAGGGAAGGGCATAAAAAGCAGGGCAAGGGTAGTATAAGATATGCCTTTCCCAGTCTGCATGGGAGTTATGGCTTCAGGAGTTCAGTAATCCTGGTGCACATTCATCCCATGCAGGTTATGCTCTGTTATCTAATATTAGTGATTTTTTTTTCAATACAGTTGTGCATTAAAAGTAAGTAAAAAAATGCTCTCACCTGTGGCTTAGACACCCTCCTCAAAGAGGTGTGCCTATTTTTATGTGAAACCTGGCAATTTTCAGCTAATGAATTCAGTGTCTAAGCATAGTCAAAAGTCAAAATTAAGGCTTCTGCTGTCACCAAGCCTAAGAGCATGCACCAATTTTTTTTTTCAATAGGGAAAGTACAAAATTGCTAGTGTTCAGATCAATTTCTCTTTATTCTCTTAAGTACAATTATGGCATTTGACTTTCACAAATGATTGTGATGAAAGATTGTTCATGAGGTTTTGTTTCAAAGGCTGCATGTGTGAGTCTGAATGCTTCTAGTTCTTGAAAAATAACAGTCTTTTCATAGGCCTTGCATCTCCTGGAAGCTATTTCCATTTATTCTGGTTGCTGACAGGGATTACTAAACCTCAGAGACCCACTACATAATGCATTATAATACATTATGCTAACAAAGACTATTGTCATGTGTATAGTAATCTGCAGGGTGCCAGACTGATTTGCTTTTCAGCACTTGTAGAAAACTGCCTGTCTTTTGAGACATTCATTGATAAAGCACAAAATAGTATCCCAGTGAGCTATGAACAACAGTACAGCTTTTCTAGACTTCATGCAGTCTTCAGTAAGAAAAAACACTGGCAGATGACAGAGACATGGTATGGCTCTATGTTCCTCAGAAAGACATTAAGGAATCCAAAATCGATGTTTTTAAAAATAGGTGAGACATATGCCAACCTGGAATGAGTCTGGAATAATAGATTTTATTGTGGAAGATGGTTAACCTGGTAAAGGTTATTCTGTGATGAAATGCAGTTCCTATTTTTCTCCTGCAAAAAACCTCTCAGCAGATGTTTCATATCATTTGTTGAACCTGATATATTTGCAGAAGTATGGCTGTCCAAGTGAAGTGTTTTACCCTAAAGATATTGTTCTATGTATGTATTGAGGACTGTAGCTTAACCCATGCCTTGTTCCTTTCCTATTACCATTTATGCTACATGGTGCCCAGTGAGGGCAGAGGAAACCTACTTTGAGAATTATTACACATCTCAGCTTTGAATTGCACCTGAGGTCTTTGGGATAGTATCAGCTAAGTTTAGAACTTTTATTACTATGGAAGAACATAAATCACATGATTTAGGCTTATGAACTGTGCAATGAACAAATCAAAATTAGCCTGAGTCTTACATGGCTGGATCCCCTGATTTGCCACACATCCCCGTGCTCTCCCTCTTTCTGACAAAAACAGAACTTCCATAATTCTGTCTCCTTTCAGAGCTTGTATCACACAAGATGAGCTGATTTCACAGACATATTTTTGAAGTCAAGATAATATCTTGTTCTAACTAGCATCTGTGTCAAGTGCCGGATTTCTCTCCTCTGATCAATAATCTATTTTGTAAGATGTTGGAAAAAAAGTTGTTTAATTTGTTAGTGCTGTTTTTATGGCTATTTTAAATCCACACCTTTATTGACCTTGAAAATTATGTTCTCTAAATGACTACATAGTACTGGAGCTTTTCACTCAAAATCTTACTCTAGCATCTTATTGTTAAAATAAACTGCACTTCTGTATTTTTATGAAGAATAAAAGTAATGACAGTTTGTTAACTGCTTACCAGTACTGGAACAACAGAAAAGTTAATAGTTACCCCCCTTTTCAGATTCCCATTGACATGTGCTTCCACGTTGAATAGAGGTGTGGCACAGGATACCAAGTCCTAGTACCTCCTGAAGCTACCATGCACCTCTCAGGTAGTTGAAAAATTCAGAAAGAATTCCACAAGGTTCTTATGAAGGGAGGCAACACAGCTACTCATTGATTTACACAAAAAAGGGCTTCTGTGTTTTATTGTGGGCCAAGAAATCATGAAGTCTAGGTTTAATCACAAAGGCATTATTCCCTGTTGATGGGAAATTGTATCTCATTTACCGTTAGAATAATCAAGTAAAAACGTTGTTGTCTTTAAAGACTAAAGTGTTTTGGGTTTTTTTTTTTCAGTTAGGTTAGTTGTTCTTTTCTTTTCTTTTTTTTTTTGAAGCACAGCTCTATAAACAACCATAAAGTTCTTTGGAATCTGTGGAATAATGGTTTTCAGGAATTACTGGTTTTCATACAACACGAGAGGCCAGCATCCCTACCTTGCTACAGAAGCTTGCTGCGTACCATAACCTGGTCCTTGCCAGAATGAGCCTGCAGACTCATGCTGTCTTTGCTGTATTTCATGTCAGAGAGCAGTCTTTGCAAAGCCACACCTGCAGTTTTGAGGAGTTTTTGATACACAGCAAACAACCTAAATTCATCATCCTGAATTGTTTGAGACTCTGAGGTGTTAAGTCACAGATCACAGAATATTCTGAGTTGTAAAGGACCCACAAGGATTATCAAATCCAACTATTAAGTGAATGACCCACACAATCTTAGTGTTATCAGCACCATGCTCTAACCAACTGAGAAAATCTCAGGGTCAAGGTTGCTGCAGTCTGATGCTCTGTTAAGACACATTATGATGTGTGTTCATGTGCCCTGTAACTCAGAAGAGGTCAGAAATTGCATCCTTTTCTTGTGTGGAAAATGTAAGGTTCTCAGGAACAGAGTGTCCAAAGCCCCAGGGAACCTGGTCTGACTTCACAGCAGACACTGCTTTGCACAAAGGCTGGCTCTGATGAACTCCTGAGGCCTTTCCAACCTGAACAATTGTGGGGTCCCGTGGAAAAAAAAAACCCTGGATATGTGAGCAGTAAAAATGTCAGACTGCAGTCATATTTGAAACTAATTTATGACAATGCTGATGACTTGAATCACAAGGATGTTCTCTTACAATGATGATCCCTCAGGCGTATGCAAGCCAGTATAGATTTCTGTGAACTTTGTGTTCCCTTTGTGCAGGGGGTGTAAAACTGGAATCAGTCATCATAAAATTTATCAAGCAACAGGGGAACCAGAGCCTGCTTGTGGGAACACCCCCTAGCTTTGTATCTCCTCCTGAAATAATTGGTTTATACATATCTGTATCTCCCCCCACCTCCCCTGGCTTTCCAGAGTAACAGAGCACTAAGTTCTTTAGTGATAAAGGCACGTCCAGCAGCTGCACAATTCACTGATGCTCTGATAGCATTAACACAATGAGACATCTGCTTTCTCCCCAGCTGCTCCTGGAAGTACTTAGGTGGTATTTTCCAGGCTGGGTTGGGTCACTGAATTGTTTAAGGAAGTCATTATATCTTCCCAATGAATTATGCTGCTTAATTTTTTTACAGAAAGAAGAACATTTTACTTAACTTCTAAAAAGCTTCAATAAACCAAAGATGGCAGATTTCTGGTCTCTTTTTAAAAACTGGCCATCTCCCAGCTTAGTAACTTTCTTCTGTCCCAAGTTTTCTGTGCCCCTTGCTGCTCTTCCTACTGTTAACACGGAGTTTGAGCAGAAACATTGCTGCAGGGACAATTTTTGATGCTTCCTTTTCTGCCTGCTCCAGCCACTCACACAGAACAGACCCTTTGTGTGAAACTTGAACAATCATGAAGGAGGCATTAATCTCCACCTCACTGGAGCAAACAAAAAACCTTTGTTCCAGGACAAAGGCTCAATGCAGTACCATGGACAGGACAAGGCCGTTGTGAGGATTTCATAAAGTCTGCCTCTGGTGGTCCAGCATCTTCCTGTGCAGGCAGGAATACTTCCATTCATGTCTGAAACAATTTTTACTGAAATGGGAACTAAACCTGACCTTCAAAAGGTGAAGAGCTTCTTGAGCAACTATCTGCCAACATGCCATTTTCCAATTATTATTTTTTGCCAATATGCCATTTTCCAATGTGCTATTTTTTGTCCCTGAAGCAGCCTGAAGATTAAAAAAACAACCTTGGAGTTAAGAGATGGGCAAAATCAAAGCAGTCAAAACAAATTGCTCCACTTGGGGAGTGGTATGACCCTAAAAGCTGTCCTTGACCTTCATATGGTCTACAACAGTAAAGTCAAAATAAAATTGATACAGTCTTAAAAGTTAATGCTACTTTTTTAAAGTATGGACATTCTAGGTAAGACTTGTGAGATTTTTTTAATACAATAAGGCTGTAATGAGACCATTGGTGAAGTAAGATTTGAGATTTGGGGAAGTTTGAAGAGTGGTCTGTGTTTTTTACATTCTTTCTTTGTATACTCACAGGAGATAAGGACACTGAACTCTATCACCCAGGGAATTTCAAACACTGGCATGTTCAGCAGCTGAGGTTCTGTCCTCTGAGAAGGACCAGATTCTTCTTGTGACATTATTTGTGACACACATTATTTCTGTGGATTTTACTGTGTCTCAGTCCAAATTTGCCACGACTTTAGTAAAGCCGGGTTGTAACCTTTGATAATAAAGCAATGCAGAGATGCAAAACAAAGCCAATGAAAGATAGGAAAAAATGAACACAAATCCAGTGCCCTTTGCAATGGCTTCAACTTCTGACACTAAATGTCACGGGCAGATATGGTGGCAGCAAAATATGGGTCCTAAGTACATTTCACAGAATCACGCAATATTCTTAGTTGGAAGGGGCCCACAAGGATCTTTGAGCCCAGTGTTTAAGTGAATGATCCATACAGGAATTGAACCCACAGCCTTGGCATTGTTAGCACTCTGACCAGCTGAGCTAGTCTCATTTTCTTTCATTTATCTTTGAACTCAGGAGGAAGAACTACAGAGAAGGCTAAATAAAGCTATACAGGACTTCAGTTCTGAAGAAAATATGTTTTGTACTCTTTCTTAAAGCCAGCTGCTAGCCATGACTAAGTTCTTCTTTGTTATAAAAAGGTATTCCTGAAAGTAAGCAACAAATACCAGGAATGGAGATACACCACAGTAGCTGCTCTGACCTAGAAGGTCCTCAGGGGTAATTGATTATTCTCACAAGGAGAAAAGGAGATATTCAGGAAAATTTCCAGTTCAGGAGAGCTATAAGCATGACCTTGGACATGGGAGGATCAACTACTAGTTCAATCTGGATGAACTGGACAATACACTATAAAGTTTGACTGCTGTAAACTATGTGGAAGGGGAATGAGCATTGGCAGTATTAACCTGCAATTTGATATTGTGGGATGCATTGAAAAAAATCAATTATTATTAAAACTCTGAAGTTCTGCAGTCAGACTTCCTAAAAAAAACCACCCCACCCCCCCCAAAAAAAAAAAAAAAAAATCATATAACCTTGGTCAACCTTAAAAACCAGCAAAGACTCACCCTAGTTAATGCAGTAACACAAGTGACTTTAAGGAAGTTGGCTCTTACATAACCTTCCATTTATAAACTCTAATGCAGTGGTTGGTAACTCGCCTTCTGGAACTACAACACCACAAAACATAGTCCTGAGCCATGTTTGTTAAAACACAAGCATTTCAAAAACTGGAAAGCATTATTGCCAACAGAAACTTTCTCCTCCAGAATTAAAATTTGTGATTTCTACAGGGTAACTTAGTTCGTGCACTGTTTTAGTTTGAGCACTGATAAATCCACAGATTTCCTTGTTCACGTGAAAGAAATCATCATGATCCTTTTTTTCATGGTGTGGCACAGCTGTTTCTTCTAGTATGGCAGAAATGCTACAGTAGCCAAATCCTCAAGAGAGAACAGATAAATGAGGTTTCTAACTGGACGCTGTATTGCATTCCCCATTTGCAGGGCAGATGTTCAGTGTCTGAAATGCCAAGGAACTTAAACGCATGGCTTGACTTTTTCAGACCATGATGCTATTCCCTAGATCATGAGTCAAAATTTGTGAAAAAATGAGGCTTTGTGAACTTCAGTTCATTTTTACCTAGTTGTTCAGCTGCTCTTTTGCACATCAATGCACAAAGACTACATCTTTGACTCTCTCTTTAGTATTAAATATGCTCATATTTCACCACACACCCGTCCAGTACCGCCCCTTTTTTGAATTCAGGCTTTGGTCCTCGTGGGCCATCTTCAGAATGCCTGCTGTCATTTCCATAAGAGTTGAGATGGGGAAGTGGGAAGGTTTCAGCATTTTTAGATGTAAAGCACAGAGAAGAAGGCCTAAATTAAGGATCACAGAAATCCCCACTTTGTTCAGATTTCAGCTTGTGAACTAAGAACCAGTATTAGCAGCCTGGAATGTTTATAATTACCAAAGCTATCCAAGTTGCAATTACTGGGTGATTTTTTCTGGTAGCAACCCTCTCAATACACTGAGGAAATACATGGCATCAGCCACAAGGAAACAGAAACCATTATTTTTAAATTTTCACTTGCTCTCTTTTTCAGCATCTAGATCACTTGAAAGCATGGGGATGAGGCAGCAGGTTCTTGGCTAAAGGGCTTGTGAGAGTGTAGGAGGAATAATGGAGTAAAAGCCCAACAGGTTCTTGCATGGGTCAGAATTGCAAATCACTTTGGTCCTCTCTAGGCTGATCTTTACCAAACTTAATCGAATGAGTACACACAGCCCTTCTCTCCTGTTTGCTCAAATACATGAAGGTGAGGGGATAAATTCAAGTATTTCTACATTTTCTTCCTACCTGACAGTCTAATACTGATTTCACAGCAGCAGTGGTAACTGACCTTGTTTTCTTTTGGGAAGGAGAAAAACGCTATCCACATTGTTTGTGAAAACATGTTCACATGTACTGCTTGTGGCAAACCCTATTTTAAAACACTCCTTTGCATACCCTCTGGCTACAGTGAAATTGCCTAAGGCATCTAAAAATTAATCTCGGGTCAGGCCCTGAATGCAATTTTCTGTCTCTTGGCCTTCCAGGTATTTCATCTCCAAAGTTGGAAAGAAAGTGGAGCACGTGATACCTCTCCACTAACTGCAGCTCAGGAAGTGCATTCATGGTGGCTAAATGCCATGGGACTCCTGGGACCCAGTGGGAGCTGTGCACTGCAGGGATCTGCCATACAGTTATTTCATGCTATGAACACTCCTCTTCTACCTTCGAAAGATTTCAGTGAAATGGGAAAACGTTCCTCAGCATTTTTCAACATGCAAGCCTAAATCATGTTATCCTGAGTGCAAACTAAGGGTACCTAGTAGGCTAGCAGTCAGGCTTGCTGCAGAGATGCAATGAATTCTTTAACTTTTCTCCTTTAACTTCTGTCAAGAGTTGCTTTACCTCTTATTATTTAGCAGACAGCATAGTTGAAACTATCAAATACATCACTCTAATGCATTTAAGAGCTTCACACAGGATAGTTTATCAAGTGGAAAATGAACTTACTTGTAAGTGCAGAAAGGGATATGAAATGGTGTGTTTATTACACTACAGACTGAATATTTGAGAGCAAATGGGCCTATGAAAACTGTACAGTCTTTGGTGTCCCTCATGGGAAAAATCAGCTGCCAGACTTAAGGCTGGGAAATATGATTTGCTGAGTTCAACTGGAAATTAAACAACTACTGAGTATAGAGTGTTTGCACAGCATCAGGGAATAAGTCAATAAGGCAATGCTATTGCAATAATACACTGAGTTGGTATGAATGTTCTCTCTTTATTCATTCTGACTCCAGTATTATCTGCCAGTGCTACATTTCACTGGCTGGTGGAGCCTTGCTGATCAACTGCACAGGAGAGTCAGCAGCCAGTACCCACTTGGCAGCTCCTAGCTGGCATAACCAAATCCAAAGCAGAGAGCTAAAGCTCAGGCATCTCAAGTTGTCTTTTAACAGACAAGCCTTTTCAGCCTGGATGAAACACAGCTGCTACTCTTCCACAGTGTTTGACTCTTGCTCTGACAGAATTAAGCAGGAAGCAGCAAGTACTGAATCTTGTCTTCTGTGCTTCTCATTTTTTCATATTGGGAATTCTCCCTGTTACACTGGCTTCATCTCCTAGGTGCTTGATGATTAATTTCAGAACATAACCAAGCAGATGATGACTGAGAATTAGGAAAATGATGGGGTGACTTGCAGTAAACTGTTGTCAAATGGAACAAAGACTTTCCTCCTCCCCTCTTCAGGCTGAAACTGATCCCATCACAGGGATCCAACAAAACAAACCCTGTGACTCTGGACCTCACCCAGCTGTTTTCAGATGGAGATGGGTCCCTCTATTGAATCTTGCAAGTCTATGGTTCTCAGCATCTGTCCCTCTTTTTTGCCCATGGTTAGGGGGAAATAAAAGATACACAAGCAAACATGTTAAAAAATGCTGCAGCTTAAATCCTCTCATAATATGATATAAACCCCCTCACTTAGTATGACACTGAATATGATTACATGCTGATTCAGATACATACATTATACATTAATCTATGAGATGAATGTAACTGCCAAGTGATGGTAGTTTATGCTGCTGTGCTACAAGGTATAATCACCCGAGAGCTGACAAAATGTCTGTGTACTGCTCTTCCTAAGGGACTGATAACTACCAGCAAATGAAAGAAAGAACACTTGCCAGTAGTAACTCCTCTAACTACAGATGCTCATCAGTAGGAATCCTTAGAAATCACTTATTTTTAATCCTCCGTCAAAAGAACAAGTTACGAATCTAAATACTACACTTTATTTACAAAGAAAATGTAGCCTTTTATTTATAGAATCTAAGAGATTACCTAACAAATAAAACAGAAAATATTTTTGCTAGCATTACAAACATTTAAAGTTATTAGACTCCTCAATTATGAACAACATAATTGAGGAGTCAATAAACCAACCCTGACTAGAAAGTAGGTGACATTTTGACACATATTGACAGACACACTCAACTCTCAGGGTTAAGCATATAAGCCAGTAAACTGACCAGCCAGCTGTCTGCTTCTAAGTACATTGCATTTAAAGTTTCACTGAGATTTAAATCTAATGCAGGTGACACGGAATTTGAATTTGGTTACCACAACACAATGCACAGCTTAAGTGCCTGAACTTTCACTTTCATTGAGACTTCTTGATGATATTCTTTTTATTTATTTATCTTTTAAGAGATTTAAAGCTTTCACTAGTATGTTTGTAACAAGTAAATATGAAATTTATAAATATTGCACAAATCACACAAACACATACAAGTGTAAATATGAACAACTTCTCTCCACTCTATCTTTTAGCCTTTTGGAATAGAAAGAAATGAAAAATCACAGGGCAAAACTGAACATCTGGATTTTGTTTCTTAAGCAGTGTTTACAAATTAAATATAAAACAGCATTCTATACAATTAGCTTCTCCCCTTAATCAGTCTGTTTATTCACGAAAACTGCTACCTTCCCCAATTTTCCATACCCATGTGTTCATTTAAAAAACAGCAAATCAGCATTGAAATTCCTTTTAAGTAGCTAGAAAGAGCTTTGAGCTGTTTCTAATAGAACACATGTTAAAACTTAGAGGTACTGTGCAGCTCTTCTGCTGTACATTAGCTTGGTGACAGACGGATGAACGTGGTGTGGTGCACATAGCATGCCACCCTGGCACTTTGAGCCTGTCTTACTTGGAAAGGAAAATCTGTTGTAACACACAGAACACGAAGATAACTGGCCACATGTCTTGCTGACACTTCAGCTGATGTGAGCCGTGCAGCAACAGGAGCTGGTGTTGGAACTGTATCCCAAAAAACACTGTGGCCTGTCCCAGCTGAGGCTGCTGAAAGACAAAGCTGAACGAAATCGCACAGTTCTCGAACTACTGCTATAAGAACTGATTGCTCCTTCCCTGCTATGAATGAACAAGTAAGTACAGACTATTCAGGGTCACTTTCAGTGACAGTGAGCTAGGCAGCTTTCACAGTGCTCTCTGAGAAGTTGCTTTCTCTCACCAGCATCCTTTATGTTCCTCATGCAGCGATCTGGTGCGAGCCACACTGAGCTGGCCATGCTTTTACCCCAGCGGCAGCTACTTAAAGGAGGGTGCTCACACCTCACGTTAACTAAGACATCACTTGCCTTCCAGCATGATTCTGAGATGTGAGTGCTACTAGTGCCAGTCCCCTGAGCGAGCTGACTCTCCCACTTGCCCCGGTGCTGCCTGCACAATGGATGGCAAACTCAGCTCAGGGTACGTGCCAGGGTTAGCCCCCCCCAATGTGAGGGCACGGCTGTGGCCACACAGGCGAGGTTGCAGTGGCTGCAGCAAAGCAGCCTGAGCCCTCATAAAGGAGGCCTCTCTTACTTTGGTACAGCAGCACTAACAACTGATGGGAAATCAGCCTGCAAGGCCTTGCAGTTCAGAGGCAGATGACCAAACACTAATCACGTGGCTGCCAGCAGCTAACATTAGCCAGGGAAAAGTATCTTTGATTGCAACGTCTGTGTCATCACTGGAGACTTAAAAAAGAGCTCAGCTGGGAAATGGAGAGAAAACTGAAAAAAAAAAAAGAAAAAGAGCATCAGAGAGAACGATAATTTGGCAGTATCTGTGCCCCACAAGCTGCCTTGGAAATATCCCTGAATTTTGCACTCTGGTATCCAAGCTCAGAGACACTACCACTACTCTAAGAAAACCCCTTGCTAAAGCACAGCCTGTTTGCAATTACTCCTCCTCTGTATGTTCATGAAGTTAAACTTCTTAAAAAAACTATGTCTTTTTTTCTACTCTGATCTAATACTGTCACTACCAACAACAGTGAAAAGGTGTTTCAGTTGCAGCAGTAGGACTGCATGACTTCTTGTGCAGGCATGACTGGTTTGTGGAAGGAGGTAGGACATTTTTCTCCAAATTCTATTGAAATAGTACATCTTTGATGATTGAAAGTTTCCCAAGGTTTTACATTGGGAAGGTACTTCCCTGCATGGCCACTGCTTGTACTTAAAGCTTCACTGTTATTTTTTCTAGTAGTTAATGGACTTCCTTTATCTTTACATCTTCTGGAATCCTTCTACAGTTCATCCACTGGAAAATGCATTTACATGACATGTCTAAGTACTGGATTTGTTTTGTCTTTTCAGCCTGGGAGCCTTTCCCTCCGACCTGAAAGAACAAGATGTTACCAATGGTGATGCCACTAGTCTGACTGCCATTTGTTGCAGTAGAGCCCCTGAATAAAAACACAGCTATCACCAATGGCCATGGGAGCTCACCTGGCCACAACAGAGGCAAATTTGAAGTCTAGTTCCTTAGAGCCTGTGGCATACATTAACATGAGTCATCCCAACATCTGCTGAGTTTGTGTGCTGAAACATTTGCAGGCCCATGCCTTTGAATACAACTGAATCTTTGGAGCCTGTGTCTATTTTTCTGCTCTGTCTGTTGACAAGCAATCCTAAGAATCTATCACTAGCAGGCAAAAATAGAAATGGGACAGGAAAAGCTATGGACCTCAAAAGTGTTTCTGGAATTTCACTGTGGGCAAATTTCTCATGCTGATCTCATGAAAGAACTGCCCTTGAAAGTAAAATGGAGAACTTTTGGATACAAAATCCCAGAAAGTCACAAAACAAAAGCCTATAGAGGTGATTAAAAATTACTCTGCAGAGAATAGTGATGGTAATGTGAAAAGCTCATAATCTATCAGAACCAGAGTAACCTGATAAATATCATGGGGGATTAAGAAGACAGTCAGTTCAGAGAAAACTCTGAGATTGAAATAGTATTCTTAGAAGAACAATTTATAATAAGGAAAGCTTTCCCCTCTGTGGGTCTGTAACAACACTGACAGACTTTGAGGGAGACTCCAACTGTAGAGAACATAACTTTGGTCTGGAATACAAATAGGATACAAAAGAAAACCTCAAGGCATGTGATGGTAGATAACATGAGAGCTTGGGTCTCATGGAGAGTCTCCAGACAATGGCCAGTTCAGTGGAGGCATGTGTCTGTTTCTTGCTGTAGGAAATACAAGTTAGAGCAAGAGCTGTTGGAATCTAAGTCACATGAAAAGAAGTCAAGCTTAAGGAAATGAAAAGACAGAGGAGATGCCACATTGGTTCATGCAATTCTGTCTTTGATAGTGGCCAGTTAAAACTGTTTAGGGAAAAAGCATAGGAAAAAAAGGGCAGAAAAAATGTAATTCAGCTATGGATGGCCTGAACTGCTTCATTTTCAACTGTGATATAACACAGAGTTCTGATCCCACATTTTCAGGTTGTGGCAAGGGGGTGGGGATGGTTACAAATACTTCTGGCTTGTGTGCTATAACATTTCCTTTGACATAAATTTGTTTCTCTTCATGCATAGCCCATTTGCAACTCAGAAATAAAGGTTCTACACTAAAATGAAGGGGAGAGAGAAATTCTGTCAGCACTCCCAGACTCAATAGTAAATTTGTGAATGTAGGGAGAAGAGAATTCCAGAGCAGCCAGGTACCTCATGGAAAGTATGCAATGCTGAAGCAAACTTGTCTGGGATATGAGCAGATTCAATTGCAGGACTTTAGAGCACTTTATCCTAAAACAATTGCCACATTTCCCTAGTACTTTTCTAGAGTGATGAAGGACTTGTTCTATGAAAAACCTATTTTCTAGGTTCTCCTTTTCTTTTGTCCTTCTAGTGCAGGTACTGTGCAGAGATGATGTCCTGGCCCTCAGCACTAATATAAATCCATCCTTTACAGAAACAGAAGTTGGATTTGCCCTGGTCATCTGATCCATTATTTCCTGTGATCCCCACCAGCTGCAGTTTTCTTCCACAACTGCCTGTCTGTCGCTAAGAAGACTGCAGAAACAGTGTTCTTGGGGAAAGTGCACTGTATTTATGTGTGCAAATTGGTAATTTTGAAATATGAAACATGGCAGGCTCAGCAAAACGTCTCCCTGAAAGTCACCCCCATGAAATGCAGGGACACAGATTTAGATCCTTTAATCAGCGTCAGCACCATCTCTGAGATTGCCCTTTTTAGTCAATTTTGAGAGCAAACAGAACAAATGTGCATCAAATGTGCTACCCCCACATGAAAACCCAGTGCCAGGAGGGGCAGCAGGGAACACCGACTGCAGGGTCAACCCATGCTGCCTTTCTCACCATTCACAGTAAAGGAAAGATGTTCAGTGACAGGCTGCCATCCCACTGCACGTGACACAAATGCATTTCTTTTGTCTTCCTGACACACTGGTTACCTGAAGTTTTGTTCATTTGAAAAAAGAAACAAAAAGATGAAAAGGAAAGCAGATCTCTGATATCTTTTTTCACGGGAGGCTGATTTGAAATGAAAAGTAGTGAAAATAAAATGGAGTAACTCCAGCCTTTTAGATATCTAGCCTGAGTTAATGACAGCTGATTTTCTTGTTACTCCAATACTATGATCACATTCCCTTCTCCAGATAAAAGCAACAGAGCTTCACAAGTCAAGACAACTCACCTTTCTTGAACTGCTAGTGCTTTTAGCATTAGGTAGAGGAGACAATTTTTCTGGTTGAGATGAAAACCACTGAACTGAACAAAGGTTTCTTACCGTTAAGGACAACGCCATGCAAACAAAAGTGAACTTCTTGATATGTGTGGCTGTGACGGTGCTGTTGGTGTTCACCAGTTTATTGCTGGGGTTATTCTAGGGCAAGAGAAAGAGATAGCGAGCATTAGCCTGGCTCCAGACTGCTGGGAGCTGCTGGCACCAGGGTCATGTGCTGGACCTGACTGGCTGTGCCTGTCCGTGTCTGACTTGCCTTGTTTGCTTTATAACCCAGAGCTTTCTGAGTACTTTGTACCACTACAGAACATTTTCCGCTTAAACTGATGGCAACTGCTGCTGTGGTCACTGAGGGCTGAGTAATCTCCCACTTGTTAAATAGGAGTAAGTCCTACTTAACAAATTCAGCTTTGAAAAAGGTTGATAGCTTCTTCTAAGAAAACACCACATGATTTTTTAAAACATTAGTTTAAAGTTTGTAGCATGTTTTCACAGGAAAAACGGGATTTTATTCCCTTTTACCACAAATTGGTACCAAATCACCAATGCAAGCATCCTTACTGATCCAATTAGACAAGCAGGTAATATAAACAAAGCTTCTGGAACAGCTGGCTCCATTAATGCAGTTTAATGAACAGAACATAATTAGGACTATTAGATGTTCCACCTTGAAAATGGGCTCAGTACTCACATGGCAGCAAAGCTTTATTTAAAGCAACAAAAGCCTTCTTCCAAATGTCTAATATAGCAAATGAAGCTGAAGATTTAAAATTGCCCTTGGGGAACACATAAACCAAACTAAACGCTCTGTGAAAGGCGAGGATGGGATATCAAAGCAGGTTACCATTAGGAGCCCTTGAGCAAGAAGCTGTTAGGTCATCTATTGCATTTACCCTGGGACTGTTTGAGATACACAAGTTTGTGCACCTGCTGATAAAACCTGCACCACGAGATGTACATTTACACACCCTAGATGCAACTTGGGTAGAACAGCAGTGCCTGTCACAGAGTCAGCCTTCCCTACTGGAGTTACTCATAGGAGAAATAGAACTATTGCAGATACATTTTGGGGGTGAAGCACTGTGAAGAGTACATTATTCCACACACATTTGGGTGCTTGATGGAATTTTGCAGTTTGAGGCTTTTGTTCTAATCAGTGCAGCAATTGCACCTAGATAGCCCCACGTTCCTGCCTAAATACCTGCTTGGAAGTTTGGATGCTTGAAGATGTAGGAAACCCAGACCCCAAAGCAGGAAGCCACTCCATCTGACCTTTTTGGGAACAGGTTATGAAAACTCCCTGTAAACATTTTTTGATGCATTTATTTCTATTAATTGTGTTTCTGAAGAAATTCTTTGCTTTGCTATTTGTTTTCACAGAGGTGAGGATAAGCTTTGCTTACATCACTCACCAGTGTTTAAATGAACTTTTTGCTGCATGGCTTAACTTTCTAACAAGCCTAAAATAACAGAGGAAATAAAGCCATCCAGAAAGGCTGCTAAGAAAAAGCTTTCTCACTTGTTCCTACCTCACTGCTGCTATCCCTGCCCTTGCCATACTCTGCCCTTTGCTCTAACTCTTGACCACATACCCTGTTCATAACTCTTACACACTATTTAGTTCTCAGAACAAAACACTATGGAGCAAAAAGAATTCCCATCTAGCCATCAGATAAATAGCATTCACGAATCTCAAAACTGGTGTTGTACTGTGTCAGGTGGCAGGGTCCACTCAGAGCAATGGCACTATCACCATATAAAACAGCACATAGATGCCTGCTCTCTTCCAAAATGTCAGCAGTAACCCTAACCTGAATGTAACTGCTAGGCCATGGGGTTGCTTTGGACAAAAAGTCTCATAAAACACTGAGGTAGGACCCTGCATCTCTCTTACAAATGTGAAGAGAGATAATGATTTATCTTGTGAAGACAAGAATCTGACTTCTCTAGTAGAATCACTGAGGAGGGGCATCTCAAATCCCATCAGTCAGTGTGCTTCTGATGGCCATCAGTATTGCCAGCCTCCTGAATAACTGACAAAAGAAAATGGGGGTTTGCATACAAACACACTGTTTTGGCTTCTGAAAATCATAATGGACACCTATCAGGGTCCAGAAATAAAAGTGTTTCTATCTGGACTCTTCTGAGAAAGACTTATGTTAAGGAAACAAAGCTTTTGAAAGGCACAGTGACACAAGATGATGCATGACTGAGGGAAAAGCAATTCTCACAGCAATCTTCAAAAACTCACTGTGGGTTTCAGGTTTGGTATTTATTGTCTGAAAAGTACAGTGAAGGCATTTACACATACGGTTGCCAGGATGAGATACCCTTTATACTGCTGCTACCTCATTTTGTACATTTTATTACAAATTGCTCTTCAAACATGGAACTAAAATTCCCATTAGTACTTTACCAGCAGTTAAACTGTACCCATCTGTGCCTGACCCTAGCATTTTCTTCCTCACATTGTCTGACAAGAGCCCTGTGAGCCTTTAACTGAAATAAACAAATGGACAAATCATGGTCTAATCCTGTCACCACTGCAGTTGTCAGCCTATCTTTCACCAGCTAAAGGGGACCTGAATTTAGGAGTCTTAATTGCTGTTACTATTGCTTGGCAGTCGTGCATTTGATTGTGGCTTGCATCAAATGAGGTTAGCAGCTCCTGAGTTTCCTGTCCCAAACTATTTTTATCTTGCAGTTCACTGGGTTTGCATCTGCAGTTCCTTTTCAGCAGCATGGCCTCTGAGAAAGCCTACATGGTATTTTATCTGACAGGTCAATTTAGTTGTACACAGGCAGGTTAGGAGGTTATGATTGATTTGACTTTGTGTTGATTTTAAATTCTCCTTGGAAATATGGTGGATTATATTAAACAGGGCTTGCTCCAGTTAAATACATTCCAGAGAAAACAAACATATTTTTCATGAGTATTTGGAACCAGAAAGTTCAGTTACTAATTGGTAAATAAAGGGAAGGAGAGGATCTGGCATTTGAATTCCAGAGTCACAGGACAGGACTGCTCTTTGCATAACATACAGACTAGTGAGTACCAGTTATAAATCAGAGCAAAAAAAGAGTCTAAACCAAATTTATTTTTGGTCTGTGCTCAATTCCAGGAGCAGTCCTTACATTCTTACATAATTACATGATTTACCAACAAAAATCTTCATAGCCTTGGTCAGCTAAGTCAGTACTTTTTAAAAGAATGTCTGTTATCTGTGTTAGTGTCAGCCTATGAAACACCCTCTGCTAAATATTAACACAAGCAAATGAACACAAACCCATTTGAGAGATACCACAAAATCCAGAGCAGAGACGTGAGCATGCTCATTCAGTGATGGCACTTTGTGAGAAATCACTTCATTACCTAAGTAGCTACCACGTAGTGAGGGCTTTTTTTTAATCCTTAAAAATACAGCACCTCTCTATCCAAAAGGCAGCTTAATACCTTGTAACACAGAGCTAAGGTTGAAATCATAAATCAGATAACAGCTTGAAGCCAATTAATTTTAACTAGATTTTAAGAAAACCTATCAGTGAAACAGCAAACAGAACGAGGAGGACCACACATGCAAAACCCCACAAGAGGTATTTATGACAGCCCTAACAGGGACACTCACCTTGTCAAAAGCAGGGTATACAGCTCTGATCTCTGTCAGCCAGCCATAGGGCATGTGTCCCACTGGATATGTAGCTGTCAAAATTGCCACTGCCTATGAACAGAGACAGAGAAACACGAACTTCAAATCTTCAAACACAACAGTAAAATTAACATACGATGCTACTGCCCCACCAGTACTGCCACACTGACCTTGACACAATGCAAAACCAGATGAGGGACTGGAAGCTTTTTGTTTCAGGAAGACCATCAAAATGGCCATCATTCGGCCTGGTATTTTAAGCTTATGAAATCTTTTTGTGCCATGAAGTTACCTAGGTCAGCTTTGTCACTTCACCATCACTCTGGTACTCTGAGATAATAGTTAACTTGAGCTGTGGTGCACTCCTTCCCAGCCCAACACCTTGCTCCCGAGTTATTTTACCTACAGATACCACAGCAGCAGCTCACAGTGGTTTTGGGTCATAAAACATAATTTCAGTTTATATACATTTTACTTGCTTATCCATAAATAAAATAGCTTCAAGTAAGACAGACTATAAATCAGTGGGTCTCAGTGGCTGACTGAGTTTGGACATCAATCTGACTGCTTGGGGGCAGGAGGCACTTACAAGACCAAAAAAAATCTACCTCTCCCCACTTTGGTGCTCATCTATGAACACCAGACAAAAAATAATTCCAGGCAAACATTTTTATTATAAAAAACAACTCACTGCCTGAAATTTTAACAATTCACTGCCCTTTTATTCTCTCACAAATACAGTCCAAGAGGTTATCAAAGACATAAGCTCCCCCCCATATTAACGTATGAAATATTTTGGTGATTTTTCTGACTTCTGAAGAAAAAGTTCAAATACATGTCCTTCAAATAGGAAGGGTGTTTAGGAGCTCTTCCTGTGGCTATTTGTAAATCTACTGTCACTCCAAGTTTTCTAGTCCTCAGAGCTGAAGTATGCACCAGAGAACTGATGCCTGACTCTCTTAACTCTAGAAATCAAAGTACCTGGGTGCCTTTTGTCTACAGGTTCAGATCTGCTACAAACCATGCATTTCTGATTCATTTTAGATCCAGCAATGGTAGTGTTGAGAAAGACCTTTTTTAATTACTGCGGCTTCTGTTTCACTCCCAAACTTTCAAAATACATTTTCTTGATTATCTGAGCCCATTTCCCCATTATAAATTTAACTGCTGTCTTTGCTTGGTTAAAATATCTATACAAACACAGGACCATGTAGCAAGCTAATTTGTTCCGTGCTGTTTAAAAACAGAGTGGAACACAGTGATATCCACAGAGAGGAAGAGAGTGTTATAGATCCTTTCCTGCTAATAATAGCATTAATAATGTTTAATGTACCTTAAAGAAGTAATTGGTTCAAATAAAACAAATTGGAATTTTAAGATAGTACCCTTTTTAATTGCATACCCTGCCATTACTGTATTTTCATCAGAATTTCCATATAGTCTGGAGCTATGTATGAAACCTAACTAGATTAAATTGAGTAAGGAACATAAAAAGCTATTTTGCTTATCTTCATTGTTAAATCCAAAAAGACTGCAAAGACACAGTACCTGTTAAAGGAAAAAGTATTTCACTACCATATTTTGTATGCTAGATTCTGCTTGGGTGAAAATATTAAGTTTTTCACAGGGATTTTTTTTTTCCCAGTATTTTTCCTCAATTTGTGTTATTCCAACATATATGCATGAAAGTTTTCCTAAATGTCTAGCACCTGTATTTGACAGATGAGAAAGGTCCCTATGAAAGCCACCACCACAGGGGTAGCCCAATCACCACAACTGTGCTGGCAGTACAAGCAAAAGGAGTGGGAGCTGGACAGTGCAATTGGATTTGTGGTCCTCATGAACACGTTACAGCCTAGTCCTTCACAGGGACTCCCTGCCCACAGTGAAAGCTGCTGCTACTATTGAACAGGGGACCTGTAAAAGTCCTGTGGATACAGATGCTCCAGACACTGATGTTATCAGCATCAACTGATCAGCCGTGTGTCAGCACCTCCCTTTGCAAAGGCAATTATTTCAGAAATCAGGAAGTTGGTATGTGACCATTTACACCATTAGTGTAAAACTGCCAGTAAATCCCCAGCTGTGACATGTATTTGGAGTCATCCTAATAGCAACAAAATGGAACTGGCTAGCCATGGAATGTGATGCATCTAAAATTGAAAGTCACCAAGAAATGCGAAACCGATCCTTGCTAACCTCTGGCTCCCCTTGTACAGAGACCACTGTTAATACACAGACTGATCCCTGAATCACATATGTAAAAGCGTTAAGTTTCATAAATTCTCTTCTCACAGCTGTTTATTTGCAGTCTCTGGCTCTCCTGAGTGAGTGAAATACATGGTACCATGTATGACAAATTAACAGCAGTTCTTTGACCTTTCCATTTAGTATCTTACAGCTTTGCTTATCCTTTGGCTATATGCACCTAGACATCCTTGCACGAAACTGGCAGCACAAGTCCCCCAGACGTCTTAAAAGGATGGGTCAGCTTGTGGTGAGCATTGGTAAAGGCTCTGCATTACAACCAGAAATCTGTCTTCCAACAGCTGAAAGTAATCTGAAATTCTTGAGAAACAGGGTGCATTTCACATCCCAACCAGGGGGCAGATTTTTTTTTTTAATATATGTGATTTTTTATGTCTCTACACTGTTCTGTGTGATGCACTGACTGCTAACAGTAGTTTCACTTCAGTTTGCACAGCCATAAAATATACATGACAGGAAAGAACAGGACATGGGACTACTGTCAACTCTCCTAAAATTTCTGGGATCTAAATGCTCCAGACTATATGTACCTATGCGTAGAGCACGAAAACCTGGGATGAAGGCACTGTTCAGTGAAAAAATTCTACTAGTCTTGTTGAGAGTGAGGTCCCAGTAGACCTGGCAGAAGGGCTCATGCTGAGAGCACTAAACAGAAATGTACTTAGGACAATTTTTTCTTGTCAGCTTGGCTGAGAAGAGAGGCACAGAGGTAATGCCATGGAAATGATCCTTTGCAGTAACAGAGAGCACTGCCTTTCTTACCTCTGTGGCTGCAGAACTGCCACCTAGGTCCCGGGAGACAAAAAGGTTGACAATGGGCCTACTTATTCTCTGAGTTGCCAAAATTAATGCCAAAGGCCACCAGAAACTCAGCATCTTCCTTATTGTAGCTTCCCCCTGCAACACAGGGTAAAAAAACAATGAAGCATGTTTGGAAAAAAACACGCAGCACAGGACCAAAAGCACAGAGAAAGGTTTTCTGCTTTTCTCATCCATTGTCAGTTTGGTACATTCATTTCAATAATTTTAAATGTGAGGAGCCTAAAATATTTTCACTCATGGTAGCAATACTGATTCAAAAGAAGATGTGTCATTGATCTTAATAAATGATGCATAAGGTACCTATCTGCATAATTTGTTCTGACTACCAGACAAAGCTACATGAAAAACAATATGACATTTGAAGAAAAGGAGAAATTTTGATATCTTCTTCCATATGAACCAAGGTGTTCACTTAGTTCATGCTGTGCTGTCTTACAGCTCAGTGCAGAGGTCCTCAGTAGGCACATCCATACCATGGAAGGCATTGTGTCACATGTGCTGTTGCTGGAATAATTTCTACCATGCCTCTTTAACTGAAAATGTTTTTCCATGCAGGACAGAGAGAAGGCCCTTCATGCACAGTGGTTTAATGCAGTATTATAACACAAAAAACCCCCAAGTAAAATTATTGAGTTTGAAAACACACAAGTATGAAGACATACCCCCATTTCAGGCCCACTTCTGTCAGGAATGACATCATGTATGTTCCTGTAGTATCCGAGGCAGAGTGTGGTACATCGGACAAGTGCTCCCATGTATAAGGACAAGATTGGGATCAAGAGAGGCTCCCTGCACTCCAAGTGACTGTGAAGCAAAATGGCTACAAAAACAACCTGCAGGAAAAAACCCAGATGATTAACAATTTGTCTGTGTGCTTCTCCAGGGCCAACGCATCTCCTGCCTGATTCCTACTAAGTCCATCTGAACCAACAACTTGCATAGCTACAGTATCTGTACAAACTTTAGTCAGGATCCCCCAGTTTGGTCATGTACATGAGAAGAACAAGAGTTAACTTCATACTCTATGAAACAGGACTTGAAGGTTGTGCAGGTGTCAGACTAGAGCCCATAAATAGGAGAAGGCTGGCATGAAAGTCTGGCAAAGTCTGGCAGCAAGCATGTGGCTGAGAGTCACCTTTCCCAGGAGAATATGCTGTTCTGATACACGCTGAGGCTGGAGACATGCTTCTAGGGTCAGCTTCCAAGCCCTACTTTTTTTTTTTTTTTTTTTGGCCAGGGGGGAGGGTAGTGGCAATTAAAAAGTGAGATTTTTAAATATTCACTTTAACATTTAGGAGCAGGAAGTCTTATATCAACCTAATTTTCACTTTTTCAAGTGAAATTTCACTATTTCATTATTTGCTTTTCAGCTGAGTGCCACATTAATGTAAATTAAATAGAAACTTTTGGGCTAATGAACAGTTCATAATTCAGCCTCTTAAGACTAAATGCTCAATCCATAAAATGTAAAGGAACTGATTAATATGATATTATTCTCTTTGTTAAGTACAGAGCAGATGAAATGCCTGTTAAATTCAAAATTACTCTGGACGGGGAGCAAAACTGGAAAGCCAACTGTGTTTGGTGCTGTGAAGAGTGGACTCAAGACAATCCTGCCAGGACATGCTGACATTCAAGTGAATTGCAAGAAATAAAATACACATTGTTCAGGTGTATTTGAAGGTTCTCTCCTTCATTGCTAGAGCTGTAGAAGCAGTTAAGAAAAATCATGCTCTGCCAATGCTCCTGAGGCAGGCCACAGTGCTTATGAGGGTTTTCAAACATACAAAAATATTGCTTTTCAGTAAATAAAAGCAAAGTCAGTTACAAAGAGTGTGCACATGAAGCTACTCCAGAAAAAGTGGCTACTGCCTGAGCCCCTGCTCCCTGTGTAGGGCAGAGATTTAGGTGTAGAGTTCTGGGCTATGACAGCCACATCTTTCTGTGTTCTGGATTTGCTCTAGCTCTGTGTAGTACTCTGTTGAGAGAAGATGACAGGTGTCTTATTCTTCACAACCCTGGCACCTCACTCACCACTGCTGTGGAAAGGGCATGGCCAAAATAAGAATTTGTTTCTCTTTTTAGCTGCACATGACCTGACACGCACCCAGGGTCAGGAATCTTTGTAGGTCACATCGGAACAAGAGCAGCCCCTTAGGGTTAAAGTCATTTACAGTAATTGGTATTATCTCTGGGGATTTAGTGCAGTACTATAGTGGGGCAAACCTGACAAATGCAGAGTAGCAACTGACTGAGAGGTTCAACCTGGTTTATGGCTTCCTTTTGTTTAATGGAAGGAAAATGCTATGGAAAATTGAACTGAATGCCATTGACTTCCTATTTCTTTCAATGTCGTACTGTTTTATCCTCTTTCTTATCCAGTCATTACCCCATACAGCTGGAAATGGGGCAGTACAGCAACTATTTACAGTTGCTAGGACTCTTCATTTCCTAATATTTTTATATGTTTTCAAATGAGGGCTGTATATTTTTAAATGCTACCACACTGGCCATCATCAGTGTGTATGAATGTTGTCTTTTCAGAGTGCCTAGTACAAAGCAACAGGATAGTTAACACCTCCCTTTTGAAAGGTCTAAAAACATTTGGTCCTCTCTGAATCACCCAGGGGTTATCACCACAGACCCCTTTGGAGTGCTTCTGAGCCCTCATCTTTTGGAACAGTAACAAGTACTCAGAAGGTGGCTTACACTTCATTTCCTTGGATTAGACATCACATGCAAAACTGACAGGTCAGCTGGAGAATCATGCCTTCACCTTCAATTCAGGATTTCACTGGAACTGTGCAAAGTGCTGGTGAGAATGTACAGAGAGAGAAAGATCTCTTTCAAAACACTCTCTCAGCCTCTGGACTGGTAGCAGCCAGTGGTCTCTTTGCTTGACCTTTCTTTTCCCCAAATGCACACACAGAACTTTTTTACAAGTGTACATACAGAACTTTTTTATCAGCCATTATGAAACAGGGCTGTGGAAGTGCTTCAGGACATGACCCTAAGCCAAACAGTCCTGGGAACTGACTCGATCTAGTCAAGTGAGACTGTCCTAAACCACAACTGCCAGCAAAAAGCCTTCACATGATGAACAATCAGAGGGCAGCACACAAGATTACTTCCTCTGGTGTTCTCCTTATGGAAGAGAGAGAAAGCACAGAGAGACTCCCTGTACAAGAGAGTTGCTGTTAAGGAAAGCATCTGGTCCATAACACAATGGGAACTTTGACTTCTGTGAGGAGCCTTTACCTGAGCAATGACATCTGAGATGGAGGCACATCCCACTAGGAAACTGTACTTGTGTTTCAGCAGAATCCCAGCATGGGTCCATGCCTGAAAATAAGCCAGAGAAAAGTTTGGGAAGTGATTATGATATTGTGAATTATTTCAGGTCCAAGAATGATACTTTCTGGTTGTTACATTGTACACAAATAACCTGCAGCATACCTGGTGTGAACCTGGGCAAACATTAAGCCATTAATGCAGAGAAAACACTGTTGCATTGAGTTCCTCATTGCCAGGGTGGCAGGGAGAATAGGGATAAACTCACAGACTGTACAGAAATTTCTGAGCACATCTAGTAAGAAAGCAGCCCTTCATGAATCAGATGCTGCACAGGATGAATTATCATAGTAAATAATCTTATAACTAACCATTCACCCACTGGATGCACCTCTGAAGTGTAATATTCATTGGTCTACTGAGTTATACTGAGTCCTGTCTGGAAAAGAAAACCAACTTCTTTTTAATGATCCAACTTCTTTTTATTGTCAGCGACTGGTTCAAGCAGACAAAGTGGTAAGAAAGCGGTGGAGGTTTTGGCATGAGAAGGGTTTTTTTTACCAGTTTTACAGAGAGGTAGAGGCATTAAAGAGAGCTGCCACATTTCCATGTTGTGCAGGCCACAAGCAATGAGCCAGGTGATCTGGGAAGCAGCAGCTCTCCCCATGTGTGGCTCTCTTGCCCAAGCATTTGAGATATACTCGAGTTAGATGTCCTTGCAAAAACTGATGGGAAGAAACATATTTTTGACAAATTTGCTTTGAGAAAGTATTCATTTTATTCCTTGTGAGCTCTGCAGGTCTGGGAATGCATAGCAAATCCAAATCTTTCACCACAAATCAGAATGAGGTCACATACAGACAACCAGTGCAGCTCATCACAAGATGACCAGTGCTTTCCAACATGCACATACTGTAACTCTGACAAGGCAGCTGAGGTTTTTGATATTTGTCATGGTCTCTGGATATTTAAACTCCACTCAGATAATTTCTCCATGTAGCAGGAGATGAGTCTAGGTATATACAGAATTACTGCTTGCACAGGACACACTTTACTTCTGCAAACTTCAGTTTCCCGTCAGGTAACAAAGTCTGTGAACTAAGGTCACAAAAACATAACATTAAATTTCAGTTCTGAATCAAGCACTCACCATGGCATCCATAAAAGGGAAGGCAGCAAGATAAAGGAAGGCCCTTCGAGTTTTACTTCCCACTGATTCATCCACATGGTGCAGCTTATTAATAATGTAATACCCCAAATCACTATATGCTGTAGAGAAACAAGATAAGAATGAAAAACAAAGGTTGCGTATGGACTCTTGGGTGAGATATTCAGAATTACCTGAAAGACTGTGACAGAGCTCAGTCACACATCCACTTAGCAAACAGCTGCAAGGGCTTCAGATATTGCAGCATCACCAGCTGCTGTTTATGGCTAGGAAGTGCTCTCATGGTTCTTTTTAAAGTAACCTTTGGCACAGGCGTGATAACAAATGGCTGGATTGGGAGATGAGTACAGTAAGTGCCACATCTGTTTGCTAAATGAACACACTGGTACTCCAGAAAATCTACTGCTCCTTCATTAAATCAAGGCTCTTTGTTAGAAAAGCTGTTTTCACCAGGCATTGTGTATTTCATGGGGTATAGTGCCTTTCAAATGCTGAAACCATCTATTATCACTGCATTCTCATGACATTACCTGTAAATCTGCCCAAAGCTATAAAAGGATACAGTGATTTGTGATGGCATGCAACAAATCACACTCATTATGCCTCTCCCTTACTCTGCCTAATGACCACCTCTGCCAGGACCTGGCAGGACACTGTGCTTTGCTGTGCAGTCCCTGGGCAGCCTTGACCTGCCTCAGGTTCCTTCCTTATCTAGAGCCAGCACCTCCAGAGCCACAAGTCAGAACAGGGCACCTCTGGAAATGGGGCGTTCCCACTTCTGATGGACAGCGTGTTACTTCACCATCCTGTTTCAACCCAAGACAACTTTCAGTGTTGGACAACATTCTCTTTCCAGGCCTCTCTTCACAAAGTGTTGGGTTGAAGGCTGCCCAGACATGGGAAGTCCCCACACAGCTCTCTGCAAAACTGCTTACAGTTCTGCTTGTACCCATGTTATCCAGCTGTTTTAAGAGCCCCAGAGTCCTCCCAATAACCAGGAATAACAAAGGCTGTGACTAGAGTCTGAACTGTGGAGACAAATATAATATGCAGAGGTAAATAATCCAAGTAAGTTTTAACCTTTTATAAACTATGTTCTAGACCTCCTCATCATTACTTGATTTCCTCTATACACTTCCAATAGTTGTTAAAAGAATGATTAGGCTTTCTCCCCCAAGGCAAGTAACGGCAGAATTATTTGTGTCTGGGGAACTTTATTTCAGTTCTGTCCTACTTGTGTATTTTTTTAAGTTAACTACTTCAAATGTGAACCTCTATCTAATTTTCCATTTATAACAACCCTATTATCTTTGTACAGATCTTCATATAGGGTATTTCAGGAAAGTGATCCTTTTCATGCATGCAGGTCTCATAACTGGATTGACAAATGCTAACATTAGTCATCAAATTCAATCCTCTTAGCCTAAAACTGCCTTTCATAACTCGTAAACAGTATTTGGAAGCAATTAAAGAGGAGTTTAAGTTGTCGTCGTTTTGTGATGGCTTAGAGATACAGCAGTTAAATGATTAACAGAACTGAAAAGACTATTTGAGTCCAAATAAGACAGTGTAAACAGGATAGTAAAATAAAAGAAGGTGGTATGACAGCACTGTGAACAAGAACGAGCCTCATTCCAGATAACCAGGACTGCCCAAAAGAGGCTAAAAATGCTAAAAACTACCCCTTTCTCTATGCTGGTCCCTATCTATATGTCCTTCACCTGAACTATGACTGTTACACTCACAGTCTCCAAATTCACTCAGTAAATCCCAACTTACTTAGCCATCTTCCTGAGGCACTCTCAACCTTGTTTCCTTTTGAAGAGGGTTGGGAAAGAATTTTAAACCAGGACTCCAACTTTTCTTCAGTTTGAAGCAGGCAGTTTAGTCCCTGAAGTGCTCAGGTGCTTGATGGAGTTCAATCAAACACCAAGCACAGCCTCTATATTTTTGCATGAATAGCCATGCGCCAATTTTCACTTGGTGTTTTGAAAACTCTCTGCTATGAAGGGTTTTTTGCATGGTAAGTCCTTGTAGAAAGCTGCTTTTATGGCAGGGCAGTACATGGATGTTCCTGAACCAACTTATTTCAATAAATGAAAGAAACCTGGAAGGTCTGTGAGGCAAGCCATGTGGGAAGGTCAGATTAATTCAACTTTCTGTTAGGTTCCATTGAGTATGCTCTACACTTCTGCACAAAACCTTAAAAACCAATGCAGGAAACACACCACCTTATCCTCCACATAAGGACTGAGAATCCTAGTCCACATGCTGAGGAACCTGTTTCTGTGGAGGGGCCATCTCCAGCAGTGCAGTGCTAGAAGCACAGCACGCTGCAGAAGTCACCCTTCCCTGCTCTCTCTGCCCTTCATCTGTTTTAAATAAGACTTTTAAAGTGTTTAGAATGTGAGTAGTAAGTAACTTTTTTGTCTCTAAAGGCCATTGCAGTTTGGTTTGTTTTTGGTTTTGTTGGGGCGTTGTTTGTTTGTTTGTTTGTTTGGTTTTGTTTTGACTAGCGTTTACTATTACAGAAAAATTCACAGAATTGGAGGGTAAGAGGCTGAACTACTCTCACTTTTAAGAAAAGAGTTATAGTTTACTGGCAGGGTGATCTCAAGGCACTTATACCATTACAACTCATAGCACCACATTTTTAAGATTTGTAGGGATATCAGTACTGAGCTCTGTAAGTTTGAAAGATTTTTTTTTTCTCTCTCCATCAGAAAGAAGTTTAACTGCACTTTTTAATGTGATTTTGGCTTTAAATTCGTAATGGTTAAACTTAAAACATTATTTTAATAATAATACTTCACTATTTCATCTGTCAGTGAAAGCACACAATCACTTTTGCTGAAGTCCATGGATGTTTCTGTCCTCACAAAGAAGGATTTAGCAAGCTGACATTCACTGACAAACATACAGGCATGTGTCACTGAGCTGTGAATCAAGCAATTGCTGATGCAATTAGAACTTAACCCTGGCCAACCTTACAAACTTATTATGAAGAATGGTACAAAATTAATAACACAGACAACAGAGCCAGAGAGTATTACATGAATCTAAAGCAGATGGTGCTTCCCACTTCTTGCATAATTTCAACTAAAACAGATAAGTCCAAGTCCAAGAGGAGCTGCCTGTTTGCTCCTCTCTAATACCTCATTTGTTTTGCCGTGTCTAAGGATCAGATTTGCTACAGAAGCTAAGCAGGAATTCTTGCTTTTGGTTTTTTCCAGTTGAGTTTTAAGACCCAGCAGGTCAAGAAATGACACTGAAAACTGTACACCTAATTGGATCTCCTGCACCGATTTCTCTAGCAAGCCAATTACTACCACACAAACTTCAGACACCCTTAAAACAACACACTCTTAATGATGCCAGAAGCCTCAGACAAATACCTGTACTGTAGTTATTTTGGAACTGACCACTGCTGAGCATGTCATACTTAAATCACAAAGGAAAAACTCGCAGAGGAAGTGACACCATTTACTTCCAAACACAGAGCTATATATGTCAAAAATAGCTTTACAAGAAGGAAAAAAATCCAAAATATGATTTTGGGTTAAAATATATTCTTTCTAGACACATTCCATTTACATACTTTGCTGCCAGTTTTAAAAATGAACTTGGAGACTTGAGAAGTAACAAATCTATTCTGCTGCTTGTCAGAGAGATGGTTCACATGGCCAAAACTGATGCTCATCCGTTTCTCAATCACAGAATAATCTGAGTTGAAACAGACACACAGGGACCAAAAGGTGCAGCTCTTAAGTGAATGGTCTGTACAGGGACCAAACCCACAACCTTGGTGTTATTAGCACCATGCTTAATGCACTGAGCTAATTTGTTCAGCTAAGTGATTTGGGCAGATAAGAAAATACCAATGTGAAAAAAACAATAGCAAATCTTAATTTGGAGGTGCCACAGGGTATATAGACTTCTTTATGTCTTTGGTTAGCTTGAATTTGAAACAAAGAGAAAGCTTCTGTTTTCCCCATGTGAAAACTCAGACGACCATGTGTTTAAGGTGTTGTGATTTTTTTTTCTTTGCTTATAGCAATACATGAATTAAAGAAATCCAAAGCAGCTCAGGAGCATTTCAGTGAAGATTGATTACTGCAATCATATTTTTCTGTGCTTGGGTCTAGCTCCAAAATTGTGTTAGTTGATTTTCCCAAATCTATGAATGACTTTTAGTATCTGAAATATCTTCATATAAGCCAACATTTCGTAAGTCTCAAAATTACCCTGTTTTAACTGAAACACAGTCACTGCTATCCAAAAGTGCTTTGGTCATAGGGCTTCTTCCTTTGTCCTGAATACCTTGTTGAAAAGAAACTGCCCATATTGTGGGAAAAGGGTTGGGGCAGCCAGGAAAGCATGTTACTGCTTTAGCAGTGACCATGCTAAAGTAGGACAAATTTTTTAATGAATAACATTTTCTTTTTATTTAGAGGAGGGGGGAGGGGGAAAGCAGCAAGTCCAGTCCAGATTATATTCTGATTCATGTTCCTGTGCTGCCCCTTTTTTCCAGAGCAAAATGTTCAGTATACCCCAGTACAGTGATCTTGTTGTAACAAGACTGACTAAAAAAAATTAATACCTCAGCTTGTCATAACCCACTCTGTAATTCCTAGTGTCTGGACAATTGTAGTGTTACACTGGAATTGGTGGGATTACACCTATGTCTCGATTCCTATGGAGATTTTTAATGTACATGCAGTGATCATGCATGTAGGAAGTTTAAAAGTACCAGCAGAATCACTAGGAACTGCTGAAGTTTTCCCCTGTGCAATCTATGACCCATGCTCAGCAGACTGACAGTAATAAATGGGCACCAAACAAACCACTTGCATGTCTTGGCCATCCAATCTACAATAGATTACTGCAAAGTTAACCTAAACTTAAGTTTACTAGTTACCATAGTTCCAGCCTTTTTCTCCTGGTGATGACAATGATCCATCAGGTAGTTTTAAATCAGGGATAGTAAAAACCAAAGAGGTTATTTCCTCAAAGTAACTGCTGCCCTGTCATTTCTGGAACTACTGAGAATTATTCAAAAGGAAAGAAACTTTCTCAGTATACTATTTTTCAGTAAAGTTAAAGTTGAACAATGCTGTTTTATTGCCAAAGAAAATGTGCATAATCTTCATGACACTGATTTGAAAGACTCACTTAGCATGGAGGGCTTACCAGCAACACTAAGAAATGCACCATGTTAGCATAATGTTATATAAATGACTTTTCTCCTCTGTCAAGCTGGCAATTTAGTAAGATGTCAAAAATATGCAGAGACAGGCTTAGCATCTTGAATCCCTTCTCTTACACCCACCAAAAAGCCAATCTCTGAAATAACAGGACACTTTAGACCCTAGCACCATAGTGAACTTCCCACCAGGAACTAACTGGTGGCAGTAGCTGCCCTCAAAGTAGCCCAAGGGAAGGATGGCAGAATATTCTATTTCCAGATCACACCTGAAACAGCCAGTCCAGGAATACTGTACTGACAAGGTTTACAGCAGCGTTGGAAGTGGGATGACAGTATGGTTTTGAATCCCTTTGGCCAACTTGGACCTCAGCTGTTACTGCTACCTGCGCAGGGGAGTGACAGGAGCTGCTGGTGAGGACTTTGCAGACCTTCACAAGGATGTGGCTGGGTGATGGCTGAGGAACCCAGAGCTTGCAGCTGTGAGTGAAGTGGTTTAGCTCAGCCAGTCACCGGCACAGAGGACTGTGTGAGCCCCAGTGGGCAAGCAGCAGTGGGAAGCTGGTGCTGAAGCAATGAAGCATGAGTCAGGTGGGTGAAACGGTCTGGTTTGATATTTTCCATGAGCAGAGGCCACTGTTTGTGAGGAGCTAGGTGTGTAGACTGCAAATAGTGTCTATCACAGTTGGAAATGTGGTGATTCATTGTGGTCACCATGTTTCTACCACCACTTGTTTTCTTCGTTTTGATACTTATTTCATTGGGCTTTTTGTTTTCTGTTTCTTCCTGGGCTTTGACAGTCGGTGGCAGAAGACATGTCATCTTCCTTAGCCCTGTATTTATGGCATGTGGAAAATAATTCCATCCCCTAAGTGTCATTTGTTCCCTCTTTTTCATGCACCAAGCATCAGTGACCTCTCTTTGTGTCTCTTGTAGATAGCCTGTGATAGGCTTGCAGCTGCTGGGGAGCACTTGCAGGTCCTAGGAGGCTGCCTGTCACTGGACTCCTCTTCCTCCTGCTAGGAAGGCCGTGTATCTGTGGGTCAGAGCAAAATAATCAGGACTTGAAACAGGTTCAAAGGAAACTTGGAACATAAAATTTGGCAACATCACCCAGGCAATTGGTGCTAGGATCTGACTAACTCCATTCCCTCAGGCGCTCTGCCAGTCTCTGCTGTGGCCTTTGCATATTTTCAGGCATAGATAAGTTAAAATACCAAAAAATATTTTACAGTCTTTCACCATAAAAAGCTGAAAGATTGTGTGCAGCCCTTTAATTCAGGACTTTAAAGCCCGGTAAGCACAGCCTCCTTTTTTTCCCAGTGTCTGCAGAGTGCATTTCAGAGGCTCCGAACTCAGCAGGGCTCTAATTTCAGGCAAAGGCAAGAAACTTAGCTGACAAGTCTTCCAAACATTGTTCCAAACACCTCCTTTCAATAAGAAGTCCCACATGGAAAATCCAGTTATGTGTTTCACCTGGAAATCTGATAGTTATACTTAAAACATTCTTAAAATCTATGCTAGCCTAAAATAAAACACTGTATGACTAGAAAATAAGTTTTTATCCAGCTGGCAAAGGCAAAAACTTTGACCAGCACTGGCAGAAACCATGTGAGCAACTAGAAGAGCAGCTCTGGGGGATGAAGAAACATTCCAAGCAAAGAAATATGAGAGCCAAATGTATAAATGGGCCAAAATTTATAACATCGGCTCCATAAAACAGCCTCAAATGTAAACTTGTTTAGGAAGTGACCAATCAAAATCAGTGAATTAAATTAACTTGAATGCATGGACTCAGCTTATAAAATTAGCAACATCTAATCCCTGGCACACAGTTGCCCTGGCTAGTGAGCCATAACTGTAAACTTTTTTTATGACTAATATGGAGCAAAACTAAATAGCACAGGGCTCGCATACCAGTGGTGGAATAAGAGATATGCTGGTCAAAACAAACTTCTTGGGAGGCACATAGAGCTCGTGAGTATAGATGGCAGCCAGTTAAAGGGTAAGAGCTGGGGGCATTTTATTTTGTATTTACCAGATGGATCTTGTACCTACTCAGGCAGGAATTGAAATAGTCCTGTCCTATCCTATCCTATCCTATCCTATCCTATCCTATCCTATCCTATCCTATCCTATCCTATCCTATCCTATCCTATCCTATCCTATCCTATCCTATCCTATCCTATCCTATCCTATCATTTCTATTTCTATTTCTATTCTATTATAATGATTAACTGCAGCACATGTTGCCCTTGAGATGCTAACAGCCTGACAATGAATGCTGCCTCCCTTTGAGGCCACTCTGAGATTTCACAGCAATTCAGGATATTGCCATTACACTTATGTTTCCCATTTTTATGTGATGGAATCACAGAATGTCTAGGTTGGAAGAGACCTTCAAGATCATCAAATCCAGCCCAGCCCTAACACCTCAATTAAACCATGGCACCCAGTGCCACATCCAGTCTTTTTTTAAACACACCCACGGATGGTGACTCCACCACATCCCCGGGCACACAATTCCAGAACTTAATCTGTTTTGTGAAAAACTTCTTCCTAATGACACCCTACTGGTGGTGATCCAATCCAATGCTACTGCCTGTCAACCAAAACATGCCTCCATAGGCTGTCACATTACCTCCTCCCTCCCACCCCTTACAATTCTCAGCTTTGTAGGATTTTACCTGCTCAATGCAGTGCACTCTCTGCTTCTTCCTCCAGAATCTCCTGTTCCTTGTTGCTACGGTCCAGAGGTTTCAACTCTGTAGAATGAGCCAGAAGGTGCAGAGAATCTCGTGGAGTTCTTGGAGAGGATGAAGTTAAAAGTCTTCAAAGTTAAATGGCTTTTATTGCTGTGGCTGATGCTTGAGCCGATATCCCATTTTTGTAGGCTCTCAAAAACTGGCAAATCCTGGGGCGGCCTTTTTTTTTAATGTTCAATTTGTGTCTGCTTGTTTATTTTCTTTGCTTCAGAGTACACTCAGGGACTTGATCTCAGTTTGGTATAAATTGCTCTTATGAACCTCTTCCTCACAGATTAATTATTCAACAGAAGTGGATGATGCCTAGCAGCAGTATAGAGTACTACCTGGTATTTTAATGAGGATGCTGGCTCCTGCCTGCTGAGTTTTGTACTGTAAGATAGGTAGCAAAGGAATAGGTACAGAAGGAGTACACCAACAATGCCACCAAGAACTGACAAACAGCCCTACCAAGCACACCTTGAAGTCCTGCCAAACCAACCCAGCAGGTACTGCTAGCTGATCATCACCACCTAACAGTAACCCTGAGCTATCAGCTTCAGGCAACCTGTCAACCTCGTCAAAGTTTTGCTCACACACCTGACTCAAAGAGATCAGTAGCATGTTTTGTTTCCAGGCAGAAGAGCCCTGTGCTTGGAATCTGCTCCTTAATAACCTGTTTAAAAAGCAATAAAAATTGCATGGATGAGCACGATAGCAGCCCAAGAGAGCTCATCTCTTCTGCATCTCCTGTTGTACTTACAAATGAAACATTAAGCCTACAGCTTAAGCAGTTTGAAGAATGGGTGAGGGAAGCAAATCAAATGTCATATTAACTAGACGTGAAGTGACCTTACCTATTAAGGTATGAAATACAGCAGCTACAGCGCCAGCCACAACCATGCACAAAACTGCTTTGGTCCTGTCTCTCTTGCTGTTCACAAACACCAGACCTACATTTTTGAAGTCACTCATGGGACCCGTGAAGAACTTCATCAGGGAGTATGCCAGCCCATAGCTGGCCAGCATTTCCACAGCATCTTCCTTGACAGCAGCGATGCCCCTGTTCAATGCCTGTGGAAACACAGAAAGAGCAAATGATGTAGCACGTGTGGAAGGGTACCAAACACAACCTCCTGCATCTGGTTTCTGAAGGAACAAGCAAGTTTAGTTGTCATTGTTTTCACCCCAGGCTGGACTTTATTTCTCTGGATTCATTAGCAGTAACTTGTGACCTGTGGCACAGGCAAAATAATTAAATATAGACTAAATTCAAGTTGACTTGAAGATAAGGTGTCTATTTCTGAAGTATATAATGGAACTTCTGCCATACCATATGCCAGTCTCTTTCCTTTTTAGAGTAATTTTATGACCTACTAATAGTCATGGATACTACAAAACCACTGAAATACTGCTCTGAGGTTTCAGCTATGATTTCAACAGAGCATAGTCCTTGCAGCTCATCTTTACAGGCAAAAGCTCTGACATACACTCAAAGTTGAGGAGCTAAAAAACCTTTTCCGTGTAACAAGCTTGTCACAACATCCCATGTAATTGTTGCAAATAGCTGATATTAGTCTATGCCTTTCATTATTAAATGAGGCCAAATGATAATAAACATGATTAAACATAGCTGATCTCCTTTCATGTAGTTGACATATACATATTTGTGTATATACAAATTCGTGTGTTTGTATCCGATACCATATTCATTTATATCCCCTTGTAGGGAATTTAAAAAGAACTACAGCACATATCTTTCAAGACATATTCAGGAACAACTAACTTATTAATTTATTCTAGGTCTGTGTTTAGGAAATGTCTACCAATTAATCACTGAGAATTAGATAATTTTTATAACTAATGTGAGCTGTAAAAAAGATGTGTAACATTCCTTCAGATTCCAGCTTGAATCAAAATGTTTCTAAAGCATTGAATAAAAATGACAGAGTGATACATTTTATCTGTGGTGTGACAGCATCAATCATCTGGTACACCCAGCAAACTGTTCAAACAGTATTAGATTCAAAAAGCACGGAGGATGAAAAATGATTTAACAAGTATTTAGTTCCTATGGGTTACAGCTGATGTGTGCTGACAGGGCCGCAGCAATGAGGCCAACCAGGAACAACTTGCCAAGCCACCACCCAAACCTCACTCACACTTACACAGTTCAAATACCACTTTATCTGAGTGAACAAACCAGCTAGAGTATCATTAGGTAACTGTGGTGGAGTCCTTCCATTTCAAATGTAAGCATAAGCTTTTTGTTGCAGTTATTTGACTTTATTTTCCCTTCCAAAGATCATACAAGCCAGCAACTCCTATTGACTTGAAAAGAACCTGCATCCCTGAACTAGAAATGAGCATTTTTCCTACTGTTCTTTTCCACTCTCTCTATAAGACATTCTTAATTTTTGAAACTAAAGCTGCACTGTCAACATAGCAAAAAGCTGTAGAAAATACCAACTTCTCCACCTTTGATGTCTGCCAAATCTCTCTCTTTTAATGTGCTCTGACCTGAATGCCTGAGGCTCCAAATGTTTTCATCTGTCTTGCTCCTGTTTGTTCCTTCCTTAAAACACCGTGTTAGAGATGGAATACCTGCAGCTGCTATGTGTAACTTTTCCTGGGATATACATCTATTGCACTGATATCAGTTCAAATTATATTAAATCAGCTGATGCCAAAAGCACTAGTGTGTGCACAAAACGGTATTCAAACAATTTGTGAAAGACTGTGGCCTTTGAAAGGAATAGCCAAGTGTAGTTGTCTTTTGTGATGATACTTGTGATGGTGAAGTAATCAGTTTCAAGGTGTATACAGAGTTACAATATTCTAATTTAAACTTGCTAAAATTATGCAGAATCTCCCAATTGCTGTTGCCAGTAATAAACAAACAGCCTTAAATTATGCCAAATAAAAGGTTCCTTGATCATGGCTCTTCCCCTCTTTTTTCTTCTGTCAAGAATGAAATATTTCTGGCAGCTTCAATTTAAAGAGAAACAGTTAACCAATATCAGACAGGCTGGTTTAAAAACTTCTCATCACATGTAAACAGCTGAATTATTGCCAGCAGTTTCACAAGCACAAGTGCTTCCTTCCTGCTTTGCACAAGTACAGAATGCCAGAGTCTGTGGAGGATGGTAATCCACTTCTGACAAGGTCATGGGATAAACGTGGCTTTAAGAAATAACATTTTGTCAAAAGGCATGGCACTATGCTCCCTCTGCAGAGAGAGAAATCTTTGCCTAGCACAGACCTCATGCCAGTGAAAACAGCTCCATATGACTCTGGCCCTGGGGTAACTACATTTTTCCATCTAAGTGGGACAGACAGAAAGACTTGAGCATTTCTCTTTTTCTCCTTCTGTGGTTTTACTGATCTCTTTTGAATTAACAAATGACAGCCAAGTAGATAACTTCTGAGTAATCTTCCCTGGAGACACCCTGTGTACCAGGTAAGGTAAACTGGCAAAATCCAAAAGGACCTTTTGTAAGAGATATGTTTCCATTAATTTTTACTCCTGTGTGGCTGACATGATGAAATACTCTAGAGGCTAGCCCTGAAAAAGCAATTCTTCTACATGCTTCTTTGGAAAAATCCTTAAGAAATGAACAGTCAATAGTGCTGTGTTTAGGGATGGTTTAGCTTCTGTAGCCTTTTCCTTTTTCACTTTAAAATGACAATATAAGACTCTTCATCCTCAATTTTCAAACTCCCTGTGAAAACTTGCATAGCTTTTCTACCCTATGTACTTCCAAATAATTTTGCTGCTGAAGCTGTTGATGTCATATTTGATATCCTAAAATTCACAAGAAAACCAAGATAACTGATAAAGCTGCTTTGGTGTGCAGTATGAAAGACACAGCCACTTGATCTTTCATAGCACACCAGCCATGGAGCTGGCAATCCTCCAGTCTAATTTCCTGTTCGATTTCCAATTAAATCTGTCATAAAGGAAGGCAATATAAGCCAGGGCAAGGCCTCCATTTTTTAATCTGATTCTATTTTGCACACTTTTTGTGTGAACAGAAATCAATAAGGGAAGTTCACCAGTAGCATCTGTATCACAGGAAAGCATACCTCTACAAAGATTTTTGTAGCTCGTCGGTGAAGTCACACAGAACTAGGTAGCAATAATACTAATAGCAATATTTAACACAGCAATAATACTAATGACAATATTTAACTTGATCATACACATTTCAGGTGTCATCCTACTTTGAATTGGCTTATTCATACCATCTTTGATGGGATAACTAGGCAATCCAGATGCTGGAAGACAGACAGATGTTGGTGACATCACCTTCACCTGAGTTCTTAATGAACTACTAATCTAATACAGTAGTGGGTGAAAATGTCACAGTGAAGTGCAATTCATCAAATGGGATTAAAACAAAACCATAGATATTGCTGACTCTTCTTCTAGAAATAACAGAAAAAAACCCCATAGAACACTTCCAGGCAGAGCACAGTCTGGTAGACACATGGACAGGTAAGCTGAGTAAGTCATATTCCTAAAATACTCCTCAAAAAGGCAGGCACCAACATACACAGTCACTTCTACGCAATGTCTTCCGTAACACATTTGTTAACACTAGAAAGATGAAATCTTTACTAGAGGACCTGCTAACAACCCTTTGAACCCTTTTCTTACAAATAATTGTGTGCTGTCTTTAACATTCACTAAAATCAGAGAGGACTAGCATTTTTAAATTCCCATCCAAAAGATTCAAGTAAGAGGAATATCAAACACACTTAACAACATTGCAAGCCAGTAACTACGTCTTTACAATTGGGTACTGAAGCTGGCTTTAGCCTCTTAGAAGGAACCTATGAGACCTTTATCAAATTTCTAGGACATGCATAATGGATGAATCCAACAAACACTGGATGCAAAGACAGTGATTTGAAAAGCAACAGTTGTGAGAAAAATGTCAAAGGTCTAACTTGTTCTATTTTGCATGAACTTTTAGCACTATTCACTAACATTGGCAGAAAAGGTTTGGTTCCAGTCTAGGGCTACACACCTCTGTTGCCAAAAATTCAAAGGCTCTCTCTTAAGCTGGCTCGATAGAGTTTGACCATTGCTCACATGATCCTCCCTTTCCAGAGACTACTGGATATTTTACTTTGTATTGGTTTAGAGGTGTAAAATTTTTTAAAAAATCCACCAAGAAAGCAACATCTACTGTGCAAGTTTTCTTCTGCTTTTAAAACTGATTATTACTAACACACTACCTACATTTCACTAGTCTATATCTTACTATGCAACATTTTCTACTTAATTTGAAGTTAAATACTGACTGTGCAGTCAATACTTGACCCCAGTGCATGTGTTTTAAACAAGAGGATGCAAAATCCAAGAAATGTAATTTTTGTCAATGTTCAATTTTGCTTATCCCAGAAAAGCAGAATGTGACATACTGGAAGCTGGCATGTTCCTACAGCTTGTTTGAAACTGGGATTCTGCCTGTGATTTTTTCAAGTCTGCTCGGGCTAGTTATCTACTCACAGGTGACATCAAAAACCTGCTCAATTTGGCAGAATCTTGGCCAAATGTATGTTTGGTTCAGCAAGCATCGGTAATGTGTTACCCTTTCCTGCACAAATATTTCTTCCTACATGGTATTCCCTAAGAAAACGGAAGAGAACCAAAGTATCCAGCTAAAGAGCAAGCTGATGTAGGGGATAGTCTATCTCCTGTGTCAAATAAGGCTGAGTTTTCATTTATTTAATCCTGTCACACTGAAATCTTCAGCATCAAGTGTACCAGCTGGCTCTGGCTGTTCTGCCTCCTGCTGTCACCACTGCAGAACTGTGCTGCCAGAAGGACGGACACCTGACAGATCTGATGCTACAAAAGCGTGGTGTAATTGGATCGCTGTGTAGGTGCTACCTGAGCACTACTGCAGCTGAATCTCTGCTTCTGGATGGGTTTCTCATAAATGCAGGAGCCCCCATAGGCAATCTGAGATATGCAGGTAGTCCTTTACCTCTGACACAGGTCTGTGTAAGACTTCTACTGACACAGGTATAGAAGGGAGAAAAAACTGGTGAAAAATAACACACACACACATTTATTCAGGCTCAAGAAGATTGCCCAAACATACTGTATGAAGAGAGCCCTGCAAGGGTAGAGGGAGTCAGACCTTGTATCTTGAAAATTATTATTGAAGAGTGTTTATTCTTTTGGGTCTTTTTGGGGGGAGTTGATGTTTGTTTTGTTCCGCAATGCTTTTACCCTAATTCAGTATCTCTAATTTTGGGTTAGCATCTGTTGTAGCTCATGTGTCAGATGTCTGAAATGCCATTTGAGGTCAATTCCTATTAGCCCACTATTAAAATACTTAACTTTCCCCCTGCTTCATTACTAAAGCTGGCTGTGTGAGAACAGCCAGCCACCCCCAGCCACAGTGCTCCAAGTGCTGACATTGGTTCAACCCAGAGAAACAAGAGACCAGAGCTCTGCAAGAGACCAGAGCTCTGAACCCCGCCTGAAGGAAGACAAAATGCCTGTCCTGAGAGAGGAACACCTCAACATCCCTGTGGTATGTGGCCTGTCTCTGGAGAGGATGTCCTTGGAAGAGCATTAGGACTGACCTGAAAATGAGAGCTGAAATTCTTGTGTTGCTTGTTGCTTTTTAATTCAGAATGCAGGGCAAGAGTCACATTTTATCTTTAAAAAAAGTTAGTTTACAAAAAAACATCAATCCAATTTATTCTGCCTGCTTAAGTAATGAGAATACGGCCTAGAAGAAGAAAGCCCATACACCATGTGAAACAAAAACAAGCCATGAGAACTAGAATGCCATTGGTTGCAATGGAAACTAGAATGCCACTCGTTGCAACTTTTTCCCTATTCACCTTCCTGAGCAGCAAAGAAAGGCAAGAATGAACATTTCTGCAAGGTCTTACTCTAACAGAAATGACTGTTACTCTGTGACCATGATCAGGAGCTCAGTTTTACTTGTTGACATTAGCCATTTGCTGTCCAATGTCCAGGCTCTGTGTCCCGGGAGAAGTCTAAATAAATACCATAAATCCAAAATAACCTAGTTCTAGAGCACTTGCAGCTCTCACTTGATCTGGGATGCATCAGGGAAATGCACCTTTAAACAGGCACAGGCAGGAGGTGCAGGAATAACTAGAGCAGCAGTGGCAACAAAATGGAAAATCCTTCCCACTGCAAAAATTAAGGCAGAGGAGGACATGTCTGGGATCTGGAGGAGCAGCTGTGGCACACTGCCCTAGGGCACCTACTGCCTGTATGTAGGTTCATGAACAACAGGTTACAGCACAATGACGCAGAGAATAATACACAAACCACAAATGATAGTGGTGCAGGACCACAGGAAAGAAACCAGACTCAGTGAAGCCAAAAAGTGGCTCATTTCAAATTACATTTGACAAAGTTCCAGAATATTTATGACAGGGAGCAATCCTGGAGAGGTGAATCAGCTGCTGCAGATGGTTGCCTCCCTGTGGGATGTGGAGAACACTGATCCCGAAGCCAAGAGAGCTATGAGCCATGACTGTGGAAGCCCTTCAGGACACACACCCCTGTGTGGAACAGGGATGCCTGACACCAGCATGAAGGAGACCTAACCACTGCCATTTCCTGATGTCTGCAGAGAAACATGACTCCTGAGGTGGGACCATAACCTTTAACTTTTCCTGGCCTTTTTTAGGCAAGCAGCGCTTCTTGGGGAACAAGAAAAAAGCAACATCAGAGATATTCCTCTGCATTGTGACTTTCCTGGCATCCTCTGACTGATGCTGATCATTTGTCCAAAATATATTAAAGGGGAAACATGCAAGGGAATGCTTTGTTCCCAAAGTAGTGTGCAAGCTTTTCATTCAGGTTTCCCTGGAGCTAATCTGCAAAGGTGAGAAGCATTTGGGATTATGTTGCATAAACATGGCAAACTCTGGGCTGAGGTTATTTGTCTTCAGATCTTCTTCATGCCAAAGACTCATTCTCCTCTCAAAAGCTGTTCTAAGCTGTTTCTAAGTCTAAGAGTACAGATAAATAAAATGACATGAATTGAGACATAGAGAACTAGGAGAAGGTTGGTTTCCTGTCTCCTCAGCTATGCCCAGTGGAATAGCTGTAATTTCTTCACCAAATTCCATTTTGATTACTTTTAAGTGCTAGAAAACACTGGGGAGGATACAAATGCGTATCATGTATCTACACACAAAGAATATTTGCCTTAATCACAAGTGATACAGTACCTACAGCAGTGCTCTTTCTTTTGTTGTTAATTTCCCACCAGAAACAGGCTCTGTTCTCTTCTGCACATTGTATCCCCAAAGTAAAAAGTAAGCTGATTTACTATCAGTTGCACATTTCATAAAATCACTTCTTCTCATGTTTATAAATTAAATCTCTGCAAGGATTGTTATAAGACTTGTTTGTATGCACACGGCAAATCTAATCAACACAGGTCCCTCACCTGTCAGTCTCTCACAACTCTGGCATACTGCCTTTTTATTAGCACTAACTCAGTCTTCACTGCTCTCTCACCCTGAAATGGAGAGTGCCACTTTCTCCACGATTACACCTCAATAGGCTCCAAAGTGTATGGACAGGCTCAGGTTGGAAGGGGCTCTGAGGACCAGCTCAGAGCACTGCCCCAGGCTGAACATCTGGGAGATGATGTGGAGATCCCACACCTTCCCTGAACAACCACCTGAGAGGACACTCTCATCCTGAACTTTAACATGTCACCAAAACTGGCATCTGAAGGTTCACATCTGCCTCCCTTGCACATGGAAGTTTGCTAGCATCAGCCTAACACTACTTCCCACGTGTTTTTTTCTTTTCCTGAAAGTCTTTTGTTTCATCATTCAGTACCACTTCCCCTCACTTTCACCAAAGATCTTGTCCTCCACATTAGATCACCTGATTTTACCTCACAGCAAAGATATATTCAGCTCTACTTGTCCTCTGATTTTCACCCCTCCTATTCAGTATTTTTTCAGTAATTTAGATGTTGTGTTTGTTTCTTTTGTATTTCTATGTTCATGCCTTGCATATGAAGCCAGGCCTCTGCTTTCACATGTTTTCACATAAACAGCTTTCTTAAGTCGTATTTTTTCACATAAGGTCACCTGACACACACAGTACAAGATCCTGTATGTAGTGTAAATCCATTTTTCCCCCTTAAAAAATACTCAAATAAGAAAAAAGAAAAATCTAAGCAAACACTTCAACATATCTGCAAAAGTACTTTTGCCAGCTGAAGGATTATGGAAAATGAATGAGGTTAGTCCCTGGATTTGTCGATTTTTTAAAACATTTCCTTAAATTTTTCAAGTTATAAAAAATCTTAATGCATAAAGCATTTGGTGAAAATTTCTGAAATTTGGCAGAAGCTATCAAAAATGCCTTTAAACCAGACCAAAACTTGGCCAAGCACCTGCAAAGTATGAGTTGCACAGGTTCAGTAAAACTTGTTTAACTACTTTAACTGCACAGAAATCTTGCCTGTATTTCATCTGTGCTGTGTGCTCCTGGGCATCAAGCTTAGAGCAGTGAAGGTCAAGCATCAACACACAGCAGAGACCACAGAGGTTCAAGTCCTGAAGGAACCAGGAGACAAGAACACTACCTATGTTTGCTCAAAGCAAACAGCAAAGTATTTCTCTTTCTGCAGACTGAAGCTGCAGTACCCTACTATGAATTCTTTCTCTCAGGAATTGTGAGGTGATTGATTCTCCTGTTTTGCCTCTTTTGGAAAGGACCCTAGAGGCAAGATCAGTAAAGTTTACTTTTATTGTTTAATTTTTCTTATTTCTATAAACCTTCCACTCTTTATTAATGTTTAAGAGCCCATGTCCTCCTACATGGAAGACAAATCATTGACATATCCTCTCAATTCCCTTTCTGCATGGATTTTAAGGGATGCATTAATTACACCCAAACTGTGTGAAAGCCAACAATCAAATTCAAGGCCATCAATACTACAGCAAAACCTTTTATTATCACCACATGTACTATCCTACCAATTCATGGCTGCTCTAGAGATTAGCCTACTGCTGCTGTTGTTTCCAATTACTGATTTTGCCAGAACTAATAGTCAGCTGGGAGAGGTGGGTTGCTTCACTGGAGTATGGTCATGCCAAACACATATTTTGGGGTTTCATGTAAAGAAGAAGAACAAATTTGTTACTCAGAAGTCAAAAGTGTGAGAATTAGGGGGACCTATCTTTTGTTATCTGCTCTTTGCTCCTTCCCTCCCCTAATGTGGCTCAAATTCAGCAGCAGCCAGCAGCAGACCAAAGTAAGTGTACCTCACAAACTGCAACTCCTCTGCTGTCAGTGAAGCTAGGCAAAATATGTAAAGCAACCGAGTTTCTGCTATTTAATGAACATTTCTTGGACATGATGAAAGGCTAAAGCAAACCAAAGCAAGTCTGCAGGTTTTGTTCATTCAGCATGAGTAAATGTTCTCCCTCTCACTGCAGACAGGAGAGGTAAGGAGCCTGCTGAGCAAATGCATAAAATTCTTGACTTGTCCAATGACTGGGCTTAGGAAGAAGCCTAAGTACTGCAGTATGTCAGAAACCCCTGAACAATCTATGAAATACATGTCAAAGCTACTGTGATTACAAAAAATACACATAACCATCAAACAAGGCTTCTGTGCCCGACTTTGGAAGTTGGAGCGTGACCAGCTGTCCCCAAACACATAGTACAGCCCCACCTTTCCATGCACTTAGTGCCCCATGCAATTATCTGCTGTCCACTAGCTTACTCTTGAAGCATTTATCTGCCATGTGGTCCAGCATGGACTTGTTAGTTATGTTCCAGGGCTTTGCCCATCTTCAGTGGAGCAGAACATATTTGAGGTCTGATATTTTCCTCAGCTGTTGTGTCGGGAGCAGGGAGCATGGCTGGTTAAGGGCTGTCATTAAGCAGCTGCTCCCTCCAGCACGCTGTCGGCTGGGCAAAGCACACTTTGGGCTACACAAAGCTGAGTTTGTTAGGTGTGAGTGCCTGGGACTGCAAGGGTAGAGCTGCCAGAATAGCTCATATCTTAATTGCTTAGAAGCAACAGAGGGCACCCAGATCACCAGCCTAAATACAGATTTGGTGTTTCCCCTGCTGGAAACACCCATCATAAATAAAGTCCACAACAACAGCAGGAAAACCTTTCATTTTTATATTTTCTTTTTCTCTTCCAATCTTATTCTTTGTAGCAGCTTTATTAGGATGAGATTAAAGTTACTCAGTGGACTTGAAAACAAATTGTGGATAGTGTCTGTGGTTTCATTTCTCTAAAGCTAGTGCAAAACACACTTTGAAGTATTTCCAGTTCTTACAGAACTTCCCAGTACTTCAGTATCTGCAGAAAGTGACAGTCTCACTAAATCAGTAATTCGGCCTCTAGAATTTAACCTAATGTATCTGTTTAAAATAAATGGAAAGCAGGTGGTAAAGACGTGGGGTGGAGGAAGACAGAAAGGAGAAGACATAGTCTTTCCCCAAAGTAAAATTTTCCCTCAGAAAATCTAGCCTTCTCTGTCCTCAGCCTAAGTTTTGAGAACCTTGGACTCCTTACTTGGTTCCTGCAGGTGTTGTTGACAGGATTGGCTAACATTTCCTTTTAAAAATAGCTCAGCTGGTTCTCTCAGTATCCAATGACATGAAGTCAACAAGTCAATCCACAATGAAGTTATTGCACATGGGTTTTTCCAGACGGTGGCTATATGGAGCACAAGTAACAAACAAGTTTCTCTAGAAATCATACACTCTTTTTGAAACACCCTGTCTTTCCCAAGGGGAAGCACAGTAATATTTCTACACAAGCAAGGCTGAAATACCCTTCTGACCAAGAAGAGTGGGATGCCATGGGAGAACCTGATTCTACTGCTTATGTTATCTCATGGTAGCTGGAAGACAAATTGCTGCTCTTATAATAAATGGCTTTCTGTGACAATGGAAATAAGGTAAAATACCAGTTCATCTGAAATGCAATCAGGCTAGATAAGCTCTGTCCTTACTGGATTCAATGAAAAAGGGGAGACGTGGAAAATGCATCATGCTTCAAACTTTTCCTCCATACCTCTTGGTAACACATAAATTTATAGAGGGAGTCAAAAAAACTTTCTTTCTGAATATACTGGGACACACAGACTGCAGAAACAGGGCTCCACCGGAGTAATCTTTAAATGCCTGGCAATAATTAATTGCCCAATACCTTCAACAAATCCCTGGCTAGTGCTTCTACTCTGAATTCCTTAAGCAGTAACTAGGCAGTCTTCTCCACAGAGAAAGAGAGCCTTGGAAGCACCCGTGGAGCTGTAGCAAGTCTTGTGACTTTGATTTCTATGTGTCCAGCAAGGGTGAGTCTTAATCAAAAGTGCAGCCACAAGTCAATTTGTGAGTCTTCTTGATAACGCCAAATACCCGTTACAGTTTGATGCTTAATCTAATTTCAAAGGTGCCTACCCCTGGGTACACTAAACACAAATTTAAAAAAAAAAATTTAAAAAACATCTTCCACCTAAAGCAGTGACCAGACATACTATGGATGGCTTCCTCCACTGAGGAGCTGCTAATGTTGCCACAATAATTCTTAAACTGGGTTCTGCTAACAGCATTTCCACAGACTCCTTCAGCAGCAGAATATTTGCCACCGTGACACCCCTGACAAACTCAATGCTCTCTTAGCTACCAAACTTAACTCCAAGCTTAAATTATCTTTACTGACATCCTTTCTCATTCTTGTATTCCTGATGCAGCGATCCTTTCTTGCTAAAAGTGATTCTTTCAATTGCAATGAACATTTTTCCACCACCCTACTCCCTTTAACTCTTTGACTTGAATTGCACAGGTAAAACTTAATAACGTATTTTCATTTGTTTTATACAGGCACGAGAGTCCAACTTTTTAAGTTCAGGAAAAACACTGAGGAATTCTCAGAGCTTAACTGAAACTGATCCTGGTACACCATAGTGCAACAAGTAATTTTGTCTAATAGGTTCTTTATCTGAGTCACTGGTTTTAAATAATGGGTGTCTTTACTCAGGGATTTCAAAAGTGGTGAGAAATACAGTGAAGATAGACTATCTACCATGGTTTCACAGCACTACTTTACATTGTGCTGAGGTTTCATAAGGAGAACACCCTCCCATCACAGTCTCCCTAGCTCCCAGACCAACCTCTTTCTACTTTCTGAGTCATTTACCCCTCTATTTCCACAAAGTCAAATGAGATGCAATCTCTTTTCTATCTTCTCCATACGTGAGGGGTTTTTTTTCTCTTGCTGATGAGCAGGGAAGTACAGAGGATGTAAAACATTAATTCAGAACAGCTATAATTTATCTCTGAGTTGCTCCAATGCAAAATAAAAAATTGGCTTCAGATGGGCACCTTGCCAAGATTCTTAGGCAGGGAGAGGGAGCTGTCACACTATTACTATTATGGGGGTTGAAAAATTGAGCTGGCTTGCTTTGATAGCACAGCACAGCCTGTAACCTGAGTGAATACTTCACTAAATGTCTCTGTCTACAAGAAAAACAGGCTACAATTTATCCTTTGCTGAATATTGAATAGCAAAGGACAAAATATGGCTGTTGGGCTTGCTTAGTCAAGGCCTTGCAGGGCAGTGGGGCAAAAACAGTAAGTGCTCCCAAAACAGCCTCTGAAATGTGATGGTGCTAAGGCCACCAACTTGCACTGCAGTGGCATGCACCCTAGGGGTAAATAAAATGCTGAAGGTCTTGTAGGGGTGGTGTGCAATACCAGAATGCAAACCCTGCAGACATGTGAATGAAGCCACAGCACACAGCAATCCCAACAGAACTCTGCTTTTCTACTTGCCTGTAGAAAAACTGAAATTAGGATATGCACTGCCACTGGTGGAGCACTTCTGGGACCTAAGAGCCAGGAAGGCACTAAGACTACCATATCTTCAGGTGCAGGTCAGGAACAAATTGGTCCATCCTGATCTTGACAAATTCTTTCTGACATCAGGGAAATGAGATCCTGAAGCCGACCTTGGAGAGTCGTAGTGAGAGCAAGCATCTGAAATATTTTGAAGCAGCCAATGCTGGTTGTGTCTTAGAACAAAAACTGGAAGATATACTTGCAGAGAAAATGAAAATTTCTTTGAGATAATGCCACATGATGGTTTTGATTGCTACTCCCTTTGGTCATGTTCTTGCTCATAATCTATTATGTTTGTTCTGAGCATCCTAGAAGAAACTTGCTCATTCTAGTCACAGGTCCCAAAGGAAAATTTATAACTGGAGCTTAAACAGGGTTATAGTCTGCTGGAATTCAAGAAATGATCTAGCTTAGGAACTGCAATTTAAGAGCTATAGAAGTATTGTGGGATGATCCTCCAAAGGACTGTAACTTGGCAATTGTGATTCTAAAGAGGTGGATCTTCCAAACTAGCCTGTAAAAGGATAGTTTTCTACACCAGGCATTTATAGACTTCAGTGATGCTGGACAGCATACATATTTTCTAAACTCTCTGTTTGGAACTCTGATCCAAAGAGCCAAAACCATGACTGTGACAAGAGTAAAGTGAATGCAGGTGTCATAACACCTCTCTTGAACAGTCTAACTTGGGGGTCAGATGATCCAAAAAAGAGCCTTTCTCTTGAATCACCCCAGATTTACTGCAGGCAGTGAATTCTCTGAAATTGGTGACTCTACTGTGATGACAAGGTAGGGCAGGACTCTTAACCCCAGTGAGCTCTGGGGCCCAGTCCCAGGAACATGTATGTCTCTGCCTGTTGCTGGTGGGTAACTTAAAAAACCCCAGTTTGTCCCTGGTGGGTTGATCAAACAGCAACTTCAGCCTTCTCTAGGTCATGATGCACTTTATAAAGAGCAGTAAATGGCATCCACAGAAAGCAGCTTCTCACTGCTGCCCACTGTCAGATGCTTTAGACCTTTACACTTTCCTCCTCTCACCTTCTCCATCCCTGGAGGCATCCCTGGCAGCCCTCTCTCAGGCATGGGACAGGTCTGTACACACTCCTGTGGGCCATTCGAGCCAGAACCTGGTGGGCTCCAGTTATCCTCACATATTGGGTCTCATCACAGACAGCTGAACTGGCTTTAAAAGCCCTACAAACTGCCTCCCACTTTGCCATGGGGTAAGATCAAATTGCCTTAAACATAAGGACACTATTTTCATAAACTTAGAAGTAGAGGCAATTATTGTATTTGTTTGCACATTTCACTGTCTGAGACAACTCCTTTACTACTACTGTGTTCTCTTTTTAGAAGACATGACTTTATGTTTCAACTTCCTTTTATAAGTGCTTGATATTGGAGAAAATCCTTTGCTGAGGTTACACTGGAACAGAACTGTTGCCATCACTGCAAATTTAAGCAACAGTGTGACTGATTTCTCAACTCCAGGCAAGAGTGCCAAAAACCTTATTTTATAGTAGGAACTGAGATGCAATAATTCTGTAACTCAACAGTCTCATCAACAAATATAGTTCAAATCTGGGTGAAGAATTTAACTTCTTTTGGTTTATTTCACTTTGATCAAAAGACCAGCCCACTCAACTACATAACCAAATTCTGTAATTTTTTTTTTGCAGTCTGTAATACATCTGTGGCTGTTGATCAGAAGACTTTAAGGAAAATAAGGTATTTCTTCCTATTACAGAGCTTTCATGATGTCTTTCTCCAGGAGACTATCTTGATTCACTTTAATAAAGATGCCTTTGAGGAAGCAGATGCTTCTCACAGTGGTATCTAGTGGATTAAGGCTTTTTTTCCTTGAAACTGGTGGGATTTATAACCAAAGAGCCTTGAATTATAGGCATTGGAAAATTAAAAGGCAATTCTACTCTGAAGCTCTGTTGCATGCTTATCTTGAAACCCAAACAACATAGGACAGAGAAGAACAGTTTGAAACTCTTTTGGTCATGGCTTTTATTTCACCCCCAATTTGGGGATCAACTCTTGAGCCCCAGTTTGGGCCAGCACAACTGTGCTCCCCTTGGCTCTAAGACTCTGGACAAAGATTTACAGCACTTAGGGATGTACTGTCAACAGCAACATTTCCTGCTAATCCCCAGCCAGCTGTGGCAGGATGAAGTGGCACACTCCTCGTGCTTGTGTCACGAGACTCACAGCACAGACACGCAGCCTAGCCCAGGTCCCAGCCCTGCACAAGGCACTTCAGTGCCAGACAGCCCCTCCTAAGCAGAGACCTGCTGGAGAGACAGCCTTTAATTGAAACTGGCAGTGGAGCTGAGGGTGCAGGAAGGTACACTCCAGCCTGCTGACTTACTGCAGCAGTCAGCATTAATTTCTTGGGAAAGGGAACCAACAGGGCAGTTACTCAGCCAGGCCCATCCCTGCTGCCTGCACTGGGAAAGCACTCCTGCAGCCAGCACTGGAACAGCTGCCAACATCTCTGGGAAAGAAACAAGGGCTATAAAGTACAAAATAAAGAGAAAAGCCTCTGAAAAAGGCCATTGTATTGTTTTTTGTTAGAATTTTTTAAGAGCCACAGGCCCTTGTAAGATGGGGCTTCAACCAGTACTGTGATAATATAAGCTTTTTCCAAACTCGATGGTTCACAAATGGTAAGTAAATGTATTTAAAGTACTATTACATGCAGGTGGTAGGATCTGGTCTAGTAGACTCTGAAATCAGTGTAAATCAGAAAGTGCTTTTTCCTTGAGGAATAGCTTTCTTTGAGTGTTTCTGCTCTTCCAGGTGTATTACCAGAAGATATGGAAGGATGCAGCGACTGTCAAGACTCCTCCTCTCATTTTTTCCACCTTCACAAACTTAAACAGGTGAAATTATACCAACAATGGAAAGAAGGAATGGTACAGCTCTACATGAAGTGATGTAACTAAGCTTGGCTTTGTTGAATTTAGTATTGCTTTTACTATTCCAAAGATAGTATCTTTTAAAGGCTGCTAACAACCCTCAACTCTGCTACCTGTGGTCATGACAGAAGTCACAAGTCTTGTTTTGTACAATTTGGACATGTTTCTCTTACAGCTGTTAGGTGAAACAGTCTTGAAGTTTCAGTCAAGTAATACTCTTTGCTTTCTGTCCTATGTTGGATATTTGAGGGCACAAATGTGCTGTAACCTTCCATGCAAGTTTACATTCCAGGGCAATGTTTGTTTGCAGTATTTAACAGTTTACATTGTGCTATGATGAAAGAATTGTATAAATTACATTTATTTATCTGCTTGTTTATTTAATTTTTAAAATATTGGTTCCGACTAGGATTACTGTTCTTCTCTAGACTGAGAGAAGTGAAGTACCTTAAAGCACCCATGAGTTCAAAAAGGTTTTGTACTGTATGACTGTGCAGCAAATGAAGCAAGTCAAAGTGCCACAGCTACAGTGAGTGGCTGCACGAAGACTGGTGAGTGACCCACTGTCCCTGTGACCCTGGAAGCCCTTGTCCAGGGCTTTTCCAACTTTCTGATTTTAGGCTGGGTTGTCTGCCTACAGCAAACTAATAAACTGTAAAGCAAGCCTACAGTGGACCTTGACCAAAATACCAAAACCTCCTGCTCCTAAATAACCTGATGTTATTATCACACATTTAGTGGTTGTTTCAGTGCCAGCATTCTGTCATGTCACAGATCAAAGTTTTCAATCAGGACAAAGCGTTGGGAATAAATAGATTTTGAAAGAGGAAAGTGAAATCCAGGTCACAGCAAGAAGAGATATTCTTTTTTGAAACATGTTGTACAGTCTGAATTCTTATGCTTCGCAACATTTAAAATATTTTTGGGCACTAAGGTGTGTTGATTTGGTGAGAAGTCAGTGAATTCTTTGGGATGCTCAGCACTTTGAATTTGGCATGCTTACCAAACCTGCCCATGACAGAGAGGAGCAATTTGCTGGTAGCAGGAAGGCAGCAAACCATGTAGAAATATACAGGCAGTTGTGCCTGTGGTGGCAGATGTAGAACAGCGGGAGAGGCCAGGTTTGAAAGATGCTATGAGAAAAGATTCATCAGGCTTAGAGAGGAAGCGACTTGAAGATGTCTGATGACCAAAAAAGAGTTGCAAGGTATGGCTCAGAGACTCATTGTCTTTCTCTTGTCCTTTAGGACACACATCTCTACTTGTCCATCTCCTCCAAGAGTATTAACCACAGAGGAGACTGGGAAGTCACCTGGGAGAAACAAAGCTGCACGCTATTGCAAATGTTCTTTAGATAAGCCTGTTTGGCTGTACACACACATTTTATTTTCAAGGCAATGGTGGATCCCATGGTGGAATGCTACCAAGTCAGTGGGATGCAGGACTGCTGGTTTCAGCTCACAAAAACCCCAATCTGCTGCAGATGCCTTTGCACGGGTCTGTGGGAGTACTGCTGGCACTGCTACTCCAGTGCATTCTGACCACATTACGTACTTTGCCCTCACCAAGTAAACAACCAAACTTGCATACTGCAGCAGTGAAAACAAAACAAAAAAGAAGTGAGGAAATCTTCAAGCAGTGCTTACATAGGAGAGAAAGTAATGATGAACACTTCAGAAAACAGCCAATGAAGTAAAATATTCTCCTCCTGCTATTATTACTTGAAATGGTTCAAACTGGAATAAGTGTTATCACAAAATCAAAAGAATACTTCCCACTGTATTTCCAGCAAATGCAACAGCAGTGAACACAAACAAAGCTGAGGGCTGAAGCCATACTCAGAAAGCTCTACGCAGGGTCCAGACAACAACAGCTAGACAGTCTACACTGCAAACCTTTGAGAGAAGCAGTGCATGAAATTGCAGGGTGTTTAATTAATTTGTCATGCTAGTGTTTGTACAATCTGATTAGGTAACAGCATCTGATGTGGTATCACATAGGAGAGGATTCATCAGACTGAATAATTACATGGATTAGAAGAGGACCTCTGAAATGCTTACAGGGCTGGCTGAAAGAGAAATGCAATCAAAAATGCTGAAAGGAGATGCACAGGCCTCAAAGGAATTTACTGGTGGGGCGCTGAAGATCAAGCTGATATTCTTTAGCATTTTCATTAATTTTTATTCACCACATCACAAACACAGAATATGCAGATTATATATGCTAAGGATGCAAATCTAGTAAGCACCACAGGCACAGATAGCTTTGAGACTTGTGTAATAGAAAGTTGAAAATGCCAAGCCAAATACTGGAGACTAAAAACAAGAATTTCTGGCACGAGCCAGGAACTTGTCAGTTGGACTAGGTGTAGGAACACACTGCCAAATGACTGACTGGCAGGGTGATGCAGACATGGAAAAAGGCAAATGCATTTGGAGAATTGGTGAGGCATTTCTGGTAGACACTGAGAAGTATTTTTCTCGTTTCTTCTCCACAGGATCAAGGACACTTTCAGGGCATCCCCAACTCAGTGGAAGGTTACTAAGTTGATCCAGGGGTACAGAGAAACCTGATCAAATGACTGGAAACCAGAAGAGGTTGTTTTCCATAGCAAAGGGAAGGCTGAGAGGCTGCTCTGTTTCAACATAACCATGATGGAAAAAACAGGGAAGAAGTGTCATTTAATTCAGAAGACAGCGCTGACCTTGGAACAAATGGGCATAAACAGGGCTTGCCTACAATCTGGATGAAGTTTAGAAGATGGGTCTCTAACAACTGAAACAGAATACTGCTTTCCTCCCAAAGGTAACAAGGGCAAGAAGATGTGTGGCATGATCCCTTTCAGCAGTATATGCATTTCAGCAATATATGCATCTTGTGCACTTGAAGGTAGGAAAATACAGTCTGGAAAACAAAGGAGTGCCTACATCTTATTTTTAAATTATTATCACAGGTACAAAGGTTGCTTGGATTGCTTGTCTCATTTCACCCCCTATTTCAGTACAACATGCAGCATGAGGATGAGAAAACACCCCCAAAACCAGATTCCAAACAAGGAGGCTTCACCTCCTTTTGCAGGGGATGCTCCAAAGGACAACCTGAGCAGAAGGCTCTGGCTTAAGTCCTCCAGGTCACATCTCAGAGGTGTTTTCCCTTAGGTCTCCAGCTGTTTTCTAACACCAAACAGCTGGGCCAGTCTCTGAGGCAGTATGCTTCAGTGTTGCTGAAAGCCTGGTACGTGTGTGCAACAGCTCTGTTATGTAAGGCAGGTTTTGCATTTGGTTGCTGGGGGTTTTTTTATAGTCCTGTTTTTTCACCCCACACTATGGTTATAGCTTCCTCTTTGCCTCCCCTTTTTCCCTTTCTCCAACAAGTAACAGGGCAAATGTACAGTCTTTCAGAAAAGCCTGTAAGGGAGGGATTGGTCACAACCACATTACCCCTACTTTCCTGTGCTCTCAGCCACCACAGCACCCAGCTCTTCTTTCTCTGTACACTGCACTTACATTGCACTAGCCAGAACCATTCAATATTGTTATGCTTACAGCTCTTCTCTTTTTTTTTTTTTTTCTTTTAATCATGCTGCCTTCACCTTTTATTAGCCGTGCCTAAGTTATCTCCTTTAGCATCACTTAAACCAATATTTTATCAGTATCACTGTCTTAATTGACTGCATGCAAAGACAACAGATGAATATATATTAAAAGATACAATGAAGATAATTTTATGTGCACTGCAAGTCTAGATAATGAGAAATTTGATTAAGGACTGTTGTTGTTTTATTTTGTTTTGTTTTTTTTTTAACATGTGCTCTCTTGAGAACTTTGCATTTAATAAGGTGCTTAGCTTGTAAGGGTGCAGAGTCTGAAGATTGCTTTAGTAAGAGTGTGTGACACATCTGTGCTCTTCTTCACCTGCTTAAACCTCAGAAAGATAGGGAAAGGCATGAGACCTGCTACACCAGCTAGGTGTAGGAGCCAGCTGCTGTGCCTCCACACGGTTTGAGCCTTGCTCAAAAACTAGCCTAGGAATGAAAAAGACAATAATTAGTTTGATACCTCAGTCCACTGGAAAGAAAGACTTCTTTTACATAACATCACCCCCCCTTGTGTTTTCATTACTCAGTTTTGCTTGACTTTCTTTTGTTTGCATTAAACTTTTTGATCTTCCAGGGCTACAGAGCCTCACCACATTAGAGCACAGTCCCTTCCAATGCATTTACCTGCTCTAAAGTGTTACTTTTACAAGACTTATATACTGGAACAGACTTAGCCAAAATGCCTGGTTATAAAAGTGGCTGCATTTGTTTTCCACAGCAGCTGCAGATGCTTCAGGGGTGAATCCCAAGCATCGTCTCTGACTCTAGAAACCTTTTCCAACAAGCTTCTGTGTGAAAAATGCAGCAGGAAGAAGCTTCAGGAAGAATTCTCCACCGCCTTCTACTTTCTATAGGTATTCGCATCTGGATAATCTGAAAAGAAGGAAGCTCTCGTCATGAGGTTATAAGATGGAGGAAAACTGAAATGGAAAATGGAATAAATCCTTCTGTTTTGACTTGTGAGTAATAACAGCTGAAGCCAACATTTCCATACTAAATGCTCCACTGGTTTATGTGGCCAGGATGTTTTGCCACCAAAATCTAGGTGGAGTCAATTGAAATCTGTCCTGTGGGTTTTGTGGTACACTAATACGTTTTCTAAATTTAATATACTTCAGGGCAGGAAGGTTTGAATTCCTGAAGATAGCAACTCATGTATTTTTTTTCCTTTTTCTTTCTTGCCAAATAGACCTAGATGGAAAGGTTTCTTACAGTTTTCTGTTCTTCCTATCACAGAGCAGTCAATGAACCAAAGTTTATTCACTTTGTCCCTCTGGGAATGGTGTTCATCTGCATGTCTGAGAGCGAATGACAGCTAAAGTGAGGATAAACATCCTGTAAATGTCTGGAGGAAGGAGACGTAAACTGGACCTCTTTGGAGTAATTAAAAACTGAGTCTATCATCTCCATTTTTTCAGTCCTTTGAAGAAGTATATGTGGTGAGCAGTTCACTGAGGAATCATGAACTTTATTCCCCTGTATTTTCTGCTGAAAAACTCATCAGCACATGAATAGTTCAAAGAATGGTACTAAAAAGTGACAACAGGAAAGGCAGAGCTATGATTTGTCTGGCAGTGAACTCCCCAATGACTAAGTACTCACAGCACACAAGTGGAAAAATCTGATACTACACTTGAAGGCCAGAGGCCATAGTCCAAAAAAACAATCTCTTCTAACAAGGAAAAGGTCATCAAGACTAAGATTTCATTTAATCTATCAAAGTGTCCTCAGTTTTTCATGGGCACGAGGGCAGTCATAACTTCAAATGCCAGACCTGAAATTCTGATACAGCCAATTTGGCAGATGATGAATGAAAACCTGCCATTCTACTCCCCAGAGACATAAAGCATAAACAGCTTTAGAAGGTATCTGATAGAGGGAAAGGAGTATTGACTCCTTCTGAGTGAAGACAATATAATGTTCTAAGCAATCACATGGGTTCCACAGAGAGAAATTGCTTTCACCTTTGGCTAGAGAAATTCAGTGCTTCTTGTCTTCTGTTCAGAGGTGGCACTGTAATGTACTAGAGGCCAAGAGATAAAGGATAGCATTAATTAAAAAAAATAAAATAAAATCCATCCACATCTAAGAAAACACAGTTCTCTCATGGATTTTAACAACACTTTCGAATTTGGGAGCCAAACCAGACAGTGGTGATTAAAACCACTACTCTGAAGTTGTATTTAACTAAGGCTGAAATTCAACCAAACAATTTAAGCTGATCTGAAATGGAAAATGAGGTGGTTTGCCTCCTTCTGAACAGTCCTACTTTTACAAACCTCTCTACTAGAGGTTAACCTCTCAAACCTCTCTCACTTATTTGCCAAAGAAGAGTGAGGATACAAGCAATTCCCTAGAAAGCTAGTAACTTTTTTCCAGATGGTGAATAGAAAATAATGCACAAACACCATGGAACTCCAAGGAACTGGAAGTCAGACCACAGACTTATTTGCAAATACTGCAGGAATGTTTTCTTCTAATCTCCTTCCTCCTCAAGGACCAGACCTTTCAGCATAGAGTGCCTCCTCTATATTTGCTTAGTAATGCTGCACATATTTAGTTTTAATTAAGACATTATGATAACCAAAAATGCTGTTTCCAGTCTTTTCTGATGATAGAAAGAGAGAAAATAAACTGAGGGCTGTAATGCACTGACTGAAATTTGGGTGCATACTAGTGACAATCCTATAACCAGAGATATATCTTTATGGATTTGTGCACATCAGAAGTCGTTTTCAAGTGCTACATTTGAAGAAGGTTCAACCTCGGTCATGACTTTTTCAGCATGTATTATTTCCCTCATCTTGAAATAAAAAGCCCTCATGTAAAAAAAACCCAAACAAACTGGGACATTATACCTTTGAAAGGTATCACCATGAACTTTTTCAAAAGAGCTTACCTATCACTTGTCTACTATCCTCTTCTACAGTGACGTGCAACTGATAACCTGATGCCTCCTTAAAACAGCAGTGAAAGACTGAGGTAATTTTATTTCTCCACTGCTTTGTGGTTAAAACAAAGCACAATTAGTTGCTGTGTTTAAAGTTTGCACACTGTGAGGGAGCAGTGTTTGTGATTTGACCCCAGACCATCAGCTGGGGTCAAGCCCACAGAGCCACTGGATCACTTCACCCCCGCCACTGTGTTAGGGGAGAGAACGGGAAAGATAAAGGGAGAGAACTCAGGGACTGAGATAACAACAATTTATTCTCAAAAGCAAAAGACACGCACACAAGCAAAGCAGAACAAACAATTCATTCAGCACTTTCCATGGGCAGGGAGGTGCTCGGCCATCCCCAGGGAATCAAGTCTCCGTCATGCATAAAGGTAACTTGGGAAGACAGATGACATCACTCCAAATTTCCCCTCTTCTTCTTTCCTCAGACCTTTGTAGGCTGAGCATGATGGCATTAGGTCTGGAATACCCCTTGTGTCAGCTGGGGTCAGCCGTCCTGACTGTGTCCCCTCCCAACTTCTTGTGCACCCCTATACTCCTGGCTGGTGGGGTGAGCAGTAGAAAAGGCCTTACCTCTGGGCAAGCACTGGTCAGCACTAACTAAATCTTCCTTGAATTATCAACACTGTTTCAGCACAAATCCAAAACATGGCCCCATACCAGTTACTATGAAGAAATTTAGCTCTATCCCAGCCAAAACCAGCACATGCAGATATGAAAACCTTCCATGTAAAGTACTTTAATTGAATTATCAGGCACTCTGTGTCCAATGAAGAAAAGAAAGTACTTGCCAATGAAACTACCCATTTATTCACTCATCATTGTTTTCCTGCACAGCTCTGAAAAAAACAGCAGAGGCAGAGAAAGAGGAAATGAGGACTTCTTTATCGACAATGTCAGCCATACATAGAAGAAACGTTTTTGCCAAGTTTTCTTTCACCTTATTTTCAAATCCTTTATGAGGATTGAAAAACTTGCCATGTGCAAATTAAAGAAAAAAAGGCAACACAGCAGCCCTAGTGTTTTAGGATTCCTGGAGCAATAAGGAAAACATCTACATCTGATCTAAAAATAGCTGTTTATTAGCTAATAAAAAAGTAAAGGTTTGCATTTTTTAACCCTTTGAAGCACATATTTTCAATTTTTGAATCTGGAGGTTTGTCACTTCTGAAAAACCGAAACTAATATTCAAGAATTAGCATGACAAATATAATAAAATTTGATTACACTGGATGCCCTAGAAATTTTTTTATTGTTTACTTTGTTGTCAACAAGCCTAAGTATGGCATATGCCTATATTTTTTAATTTAATCAAATTACTTCATTATATTACTTCTCTGAAGGGCTTGAGTCCAGAGCTAGAATAATTTTAGACCTTCTTAGTGTGCAGATATTTCACCTTCATTTTTGGATTTAATTAAACCAGCTCATGTGTTCTAAGCCAAGTCCTCTCCTTCAATCTGCACATCAAAGGAAAAAGAAAGCCTGTGCTCTGATGCTGTTATTAACTCAGCAACTGGACACAGACCTGGAAGAGCACTTTTCTTCTTCACAGCCTTCTCATTCAGATGGCTTCTTACATTCAGTGGTTCTCAGACATTTTAGATTTCAAAGCTGTCTAGCAGAGTTTAGGAAATCTGACTTAGTGTGTTTTAAGCAGACTCTTTCGATGTGTTTCTTAGCAATATGCTCAGCTTGGATTTCCTAGTAAGAAAATAATTACTTTTTTTCCTCCTGCTTATAGCTTAGATGCTTTTTAGAGACAGATCATTAGTAACTAACTTGGCAGTATCATTACTTTGAGCTGCTGGCTCACTAGGTGATTCACCCACCTTACTAGAATCAGCTAAACCCAAAGATATAATGACATGATGTTAATTCCCTTCAGCAAGACAGGTAAAATGCAGAGGTTGAAGGCAAGCAGCTCTGGAGAGTGGCAGCTATCCAAACAGCTACCCCTGCTGCCTTTTTCAGACTTCTTTAAAATTACTGCCTTGGCAGAAGGCAATGCCCTGAGCAATCCTTCCAAAGCAATTGTACACGCTCCACAAGGTACTGTGAAGCCTACGTCTGTATGGTGGATATAAATTTTCCTCCTGAAAGGAATAAATCTTTCACAAGTAAGGGAAAGAGAAGATATGGTTTCTAAATGAATGATTCATTGTTTGAGGGTGCAGCCTTGATTTGTTGGAGTTGCTACGATACCGCAGCAGCAATGCCAACTTATCATAGCCCTTAACGCTCTCTGGAAGCTCAGCAAGCCAAAAAAGCATTGCTGAGAGAAATTATTTGTTTTTAAACAGGACATCTGTATTTACCACAAAACTACTTTCAATCTCACACCTTTCTCCATAGGCTGGCTTCAGATTATGTGTATTCCTCCCTCCCCTGATCCCCACCGGTGGGTGTGGGGAGTGAAGGGCATAAACAGGAAGGCAGCGTACACTGAGAAAGATGGCAGGACGCCCCAAAATGGTAATTTAAACAACTCTCCTGCTGAGCCTGCCAAAAGTTGGGTTTGGGCCCTTTTTAGATTAAAAAAAAAATACTGTCAACAACTTTCTGCTGTATTAAAAGCATATGTGGCTTTGCTGAGTCATGTTTATCCAATGAAAGTCTGAAAGCATATAGTCCATATTCTTTGGGGAAACGCACAACAGGGCTAGATAAGAATAAAGCCATAATTTCTTGGGAATCCTTGTGTTTAAAGCTATAACTGTAGTAACACCAAATCCCTCATTCAGCCACATAAAAACTGCATGTGATCAAGCTGATACCTTAAACCAGGTGTCTGCAGCAGGTTAACAGTATGAAACAGGGAACTGGCACCAGCTGAACACCAGAGCCTCTTAGACACTACCAAAAGTGATGGGTGGAGATGGGAGTGAGGTTAAAGCCAGGGAGAAAGAAACCTCAGCATGCCAATTTGTGATGCAGAAAACTGAGGGGAAAATGTGGAACTGAATTGCTACTGTAGCTGAACATAACTTGGCTCCTACAGCAGAAGAGCCTGTGACTGTCTTAGGAAGAGGAAACACATATGTCATGTCCTTCCTATCGGCTGCAGGCTTTCAAAGAATGCGAAACAACAAAAATAATTTAATAAATAAATAAATAATGCCAGCCGGTCACTGCAAAAGGATTGTGATGATAAAAACACGGCAGCCTCTAGGTAAAGAGTACCTACGCACACACCTCTCTTCTGTTGCAAAATCAACTCAATTTTCTGTGAAGAGTTGTAGCACATATTGCCACCTCTTTTCTTCTGATGTTCTCATTAGTCCTCCTAAATTCAGAAAACAGAGAGTACTACAAAAATAGGAAGTCAGAGAGGACTGCTGATTCCTATTAAAAAGTTTTCTGCTCACACATCTTGTCTCTGCCAAGGCACAACCTGCAAATAAAACAACAAGGAAATCAAAGTAGGAAAATTGCTTGTAAAGAAGATACTAAATGGGGAAATGGATGCCCAGTCTCTAATAACAAAAGGAACTCATGATTTTTAGCTTACCTTTTTTTTTTTTTAGTTTGTAATTCTGAAGTTTTTATTTTATTTTTAAAAAATGGTCAGTTTTCTTCCCAATTTCATGATTGAACTGGCATGAGAGTTCTCTTTGGGTGGTTCTTGACCAAACTGAGTACCTCGTGCTTAGACACTTAGGATCATCACTCTTTCCTGATGAAGTTTGATAAGTGGTGTTTGCTTTCAAAGTGGTTGTGCTCCCTGACTGACAAGTCCATTGTTTTTTGCTTTCAGTGCATGCTGAGAAATGACCCAGATTGGTTTTGTAGGACAAAGCACAATTTTAGTAATGGTCTTTCTTAAATAAAATATTATTCAAAATTGCCATTAAATCTTTCTTCTTCATATCACAATTAAAAATTGTCACTAAGTTATAGTACTGGTACAAGAATGACATACATCAGCTTATATATCAGAGGATATTTACTGGTGTCTGAAGTGTGATTTGAGATGACTTGTATGCACAAAAGATATTTGCAAAATACCTCTGTGGACAATTTCAGAGCCCTAATCCTACTGACCCAACTGTAACATACCACCAGCATTACACTGAACACATACACTTCCAAAGATACAGCTTTAATATAAATATATGGAGCCTGAGGGCAATTAGGCTCGTCATTTTTCAGTTTGCTTAAAAGGCTGAATAATCAGATGCTTCATCCTTGGACTGAAGAAGGATATTCTTTCTAAGTCCTATTACTTTTCAGTTTTTCTCCCTTGGTACTGTGATATGTGAAGAAACTGCTGAGACTTCCTTTGCTCCTTGGTAGTAGCAGGAAAACAAGGAGGTTAAAGGAGCAATAGGGGAATTAAAAGGATTCTTAAAAGAACTTGAAAGGAAGTACAAGCAGTGTCAGGAGGAAAGCACGCTCTCTGAATGAACGCACTGCTTCCTGACAGCATCTCCAGCCTTTGATTAGACTCAGCCCCTGGAGACTCCTGGAAGAATCCTAAGGGCTAATTAGAAAAATGACATGAAGTGATGAGAGTCTCCCCAGCTGGTCTTTATTCTTTGCTTTCCTTCTAAGGCAGGGGGAGGGGGGGAAAGCAGAAAGAGCAGATACACAGCAGTACCATCAGAAATCGAGCCACATTCATTATGGTGGTTATTCTAGTGGATTTGTGTTGCAGTTGCAGGGATTGAGCTGCATGAAAGGAGGCCACAGTATTAAAAAAAGGTCATTCCTAAGAAGCCATCCCTTGGAGTGTGTGTGAAAGGCTGTAGGAATAAAATGACTCTCAGGCAAGGCTGTGCTGTTGCTCCACCTTTTTAAATACAGCCAGGGATGGAAACGGCATGAATAATTCACCCAAGAGACTTGCTAGATTGAAGTGGAAGAAAAAGTGAATTTCCTTCCTTTGCTACCAGTATTTACAAATTGTATCTTTCTCTAATCTTTCTGTTTGGTAATTCTTACTGCTGTCCTGACGCTGGATTAATTTCTAGTTTGCCACATTGTCTGAAAAACTGAGAGCAGTGACATAGCAGAAAGATAGAAAAAGATAAAAGAAAATCAGGAGCCAAAATTGATCTGCCTGCACCAGCAGCACAAATACAAATTATTATGGAAAAAACCAACCCTCCATGCAAGCTTCTCAGACTGTAGTTTATACGTAAAGGTAGCTCTACCTAGAAATAGCTACTGATGTAATTGATTATGTTACATCTTAGCTTAGCAGGAACATCCTTTGACAGCTGTGGGGATAAGAATTAATTCTCCTTGGTCTGGCATTTCTGTGCAGACAGATCATGGCTGTTGGGTAACTAAGCCTCATTACTGCGTATCCACAAAGGAGAAAAAATAAATCACAACAACCGTGACACAGCTGTCCTGGAGGAAGGAGCTGCACCTTTCAGCCAAGCGGAACCACTTCTGAGTACACCACAACAGCTTAGAAGCATAATGTTATATGAAAGGCAGTGAGATGCTAGTGGTGGCTGTCACAACTAAAAGCTTTAGCCTGATGTGGCCCTGGCAAAGGGGAGGGGGCAAATATCCCAGGGGGAACCATCATATAAACCAATTAGGCCCCATGTGCAAAAGAAGAGCTCTGTATGTAAGGGCCAATCTCCACCAGAAAGTGACATTTGCTTCTCTTTAATTTAAATACTCCTTAAATAGGGTAAGAGCTCTGTGGCTCTTTCACTGGTGAGAAAAACCCAAGTCTCAATTAGAGGCCACAGCCAATATGGGTGTAAATGACAGAGACATGTAGGGATGCCCACATTCTGTTGTCAGTGGTAAGAAGCAACGACTATTAAAAAGTAAGTGACAGTACCTTGCCAAAGGATGTTTAACAGAGACAAAACATGGCCTGGAGTTCTTACAGATGTGCTCTGAAGTGAAGGAAGTGGGTCCTGTTTCTTGCCTGGCTGTGGACTTACATGACCTCCACTGCAATGGTGTCTTTGCAACGTGCATTGAGAATTTAAGTATGCAGAAACCACATAACGGGAAATGCCATAGTAGCACAGAAATAAAGAACACCCCGTGCTGACCTTCATTGTGTGGATTTAGATATCCAATTTCTAGATATATTTTCAGAGAATGACTGGAGGCTTTTCACCCTGGCAGGAGGAATACGGCATCATCATGAGGAAAGACAATTGAGTGCAGTCAACAAAAAAAAAAGAAATCTCTGCATGCCTCTGTATAATACAGGTTTAGCAAAACTGTAGTTCAAAAATTCTAAATCTTGATTTTTAAAATTATTTTACTGAATAAAAGGAAACTTTTGTTAAGCAGTATAAGAGCTTTTAGACAAATAGGATGAACCTCCTGGCCAATATGGGAGCACGTGATCTGCCATGTCCACTGCAGTTTCACTGCTGAAAACAGACAAAACCTCCACAGTGGGTAAATCATTCCAAAAAGTCCCTCAGCAACAGCTGTCCAAAGGAGTTGCTAGACGAGATAGACATCCAAGTGGACACTGATGGACAACTATGCAGGGCACTGGATTATCTGGTGTTGGTAAAATAAATTTACTCCTTATTCAGACCATTTGAAATACTACTACTCTACCTCAGAAAATAGTTACTGATATCTGAGGTATGCTTTTAGATAAGAGTCCTATGCATAAAACATGCAGCTAAATTTATGGGAAATAATTTGTTTTCTGTGAAGGCACTTAAAAGAAGAAAACTATATCTGGAACTATATCTGCTTGAAAACAATGCTGCAGGTTTAATTTGTTTTGCTAAAAATTCCATTGAGTCACACTCTTATATCTGTAAGCTTTCAGACACCTTCAGAGTAGGCAAAGAATTTCTATCAAATAATAAAATGCATATAGAAATTAATAAATTGACATCAAGCAAATTGAACGAATTGATCTGGTTTTGTAGTGTATAGTCAGGCTGACATTCCCTTTACCGGTTTTCCTCAGTGCAATCAGGAGAGAGATTTTTTTCAAAAATCTCTCCTAAGGATGAGATACCCAGCTGCTATGGACTCTCAGCAGCAGCAGCAGCAGCAGGCAGCCTAAATCCCTCAGATGATGCAGGTCAGGGTATTTATCACATTCCCGAACTTCTACTTCTCCTTGCACTGCTGAACCCAGGCATGGTGGGTTGCTCTCCATCAGCAGACAGGAGCACCAAGCTTGTTCTGATCTCTCCTACAGAGTTTGCTTCTCACCTCAGATGTATTTTGTCATTCAGCAGCAGAAACCATCCCACCAAGGTGTTCATCACTACTTCTGCTCACCTCCCCCTTCAGCTCACAGTGTAAAACCTCAAGTAATTTCCCACAAGAAGAACAACAAGCACACATACTAAAATTACTGCATGGACAAATAGCCCAGAAAGTTCAGGGCAAGGAACTACCTGATAGGAGTAAGCTTAAAAACAACCCAGGTCCTGAGGGAGGAAGAGACATCACACAGTGTCTCTGTCCCAAAAGAGCGGCCTTTACCAGTGGATTATGTTTTGATGTGCATCCTATTTATACAGAGTGTGACAAGCAATCTCGCAGTAAAATAAATGTCATGTCTTGCACAATAGTTTTGTTTTTGCAAATTGCAATATTGCACATGAACAACCATTGCTCTTCCCTTAAAAACGGAGACAGACAAGCCCAGCACTGGTGGTGGAGATGCTGGAAGCTGCTCAGTAGAAGGCTGGCCTCACTGGCCACAGGCACAGCAGCTGCCTATCAGCCTCTCTGGCACACCTCCTCCTCCTCTTCCTCCTCCTCCTCCTCCTCCTCCCCATACCCAGCCTCCTTTAGGTCAATGGAAACGTTTCTTTGGCTTTAATCGCCACTGCACCAGGTCCTCTATCACTGAGAGAACTTGTTTGGTTTGTTCTGGAGGGGCTTCCACATTGGCAGAAAAGGTAATCGCAATAACCTGAATTCAGGTGGAAAAAGTAAGAAGCAGCATGCATGGCATTCATGCCCCATGATGTTGTGGCTAAAGGGAGCTGCCTTCCCCAGCACCACAGGCATGGAACTGGGGGGAGATACTGGATCTCTGTGCCTCTCAAGCCCCTGCAAGAGGCAGCCAAGCACAACAACCCCACCTCTGCGGAGGAGGGAAGGAAGCAGGCTGGGACAGAACACCAGAAACGTGGACATTGTCATCAGTTTTCATCCAAACCAAGTCACTTGTATGGGGGTTAAAGAGCAAGACTGGAAAAACACATTGCAGAGCAATGCTGTAAATTATTTGTACTAAATCAAGCACTAATCTTAAGCACTCTTTAAAAATAGTAATTCAAGAGAACTTATTTTGACCTGAGAAGCCTGCATAAACACATATCTCTCTGAATGAAGAAATGAAAAATGCTCTCAGAGGCATCTCAATAAGCTTTCTTTATTTTAAAATTGCTAATCTTTTCCTAAATTGAGTGGACATGTAGTTGCCTATTAACATAGTTGCATGTTCCTGTGGCACACTTCATGAAAACTTTTTAAAAAAAATACTTTTGAATAATTTTCATTAATAGAAATGTCAGAATGTTTCAGGTCCTCCAGGGAGAAGTATGACTTGTTATTATTATGCAGCTTTAATAATGTAACTGCCAATGTAACAATCCCGGAATGGAAACAGTATGTTCCAGGAATGCTGAAGTGAATTAGTAATTGTGATCTGCTTGTAATTGCTGATTAAACCCATGAATTCTATCCAGATCCAGTAGAGTGGATGTCTTTTTTTACTGACTAAAAGAAACTTGGGAATAGTATTAACTTAAAAAATTTAGAATCAACAGCAGCCTACTCGGTTTCCAACAAAGTTTTGACTCTTTTGTATCTTTCATCTAAATAACTGCAGAGGTTCAGCATATGGAGCAAGAGACGCCCCTCCGAGAGCAGGGCCAGGGCAGGAGTCAAGTCCTGCAGGACATGTAAATAGCAGATCCTGTTACCAGGCACTGCCACTGCAATGTCAACAGAAATACTGTCGCCAGGGCAAGGAGAACAGGCAGCAGGCTTCAGAGGCAGGCAGCTGGGCAGAAGGCAAGGCAGCAGAGCCCTGTGTCCTGGGCACTTTTTGCATAAGCCAAGAGGTATTTGAATGAGATACGGGATACACTGCAGAATAATGTATGTTCATTTGAATATGTTGTTTCTGCCAACTATCCCACTCAGTTTCATTTCTCTTTTGACAGTATTTGTTTCGAGGAAAAATTTTGTGGTTTGGAGGGAGTAATAAACACAGCATTGGCACAGATTTACATGAGCAGATGCTGGGTTTCTTCTGTAGCAGGCTGAGAGATCAGAAGCACAGTCATCAGGCAGTATGAATAAGAAAGCCTGTGAAACAGGTATGATTACGAAGAAAAATGTTAAAACAGCAGTCCAGGATAACAGATGGTTATGATAAAGCAGAAAATTAATAAACAAAAGTTGTGAAGGACACTATTAAGGGACAGAGTACATACTAAAGAGCAGTGAAATGCAATATGGACTCAAGGAAAAAAGACTGCAAGAGGAGAGTCAAGACTTTAAGCTTTGCCAGGCAGCATTCACTGTATATTAATTTCACTGAAAGGAAATTGATGTCAGTAGAGAGATTATTAATGAATTGAAGACATTAGACAAATCAGCTCTTGCAAATGAGCAGTTCAGAGCACTATCAGGCCAGCAGCTTGTTTAATAGTTGATGTACAGTGGTCATCAGGAAAATGGGAAAGAGTCAGCTGAAGGTACTGAAGGAAAGAGCAGAGAAGCACAGATGGGTAGGAAGTATTGTGGAAAGGGCTACACAGAAAAAGAAGAAAGATGATTGCAGTAAAACTCATGCCAGATCATGCTGGAAAAAAATATGTATTTTGGCTTCCCAGGCTGTGACACAACAAAGTGCTCACCTGAGACTGGATCCCTACACTATGCTCAGTGCTTTTTGCTATTTTACCTCTGAGCCACATTCAACACTTGATTGTTACGAAGTTTTTTCAAGCCTGACCATGAAATAATTTCTTGAGGCATGCACAAAGCTGCTTTGAAGTCAGTAGAGCACTAGAAGCATCTGCTCATATGCATTGTACCAGGACCACACCGACACTGACCATGATTACTTTGCAGACTACTTGTAAAACACTGCTCAAGCACAAAGAAAGCCTTTTTGCTTTCTATTTTTAAATTAGTAAAAGACAAATCTAAACTATTTCTGAAGTTTATGGTTCTTACATGGTGTGGAAAAAGTCATGGACTTGATGAATTTAGTTATCCTGTCAGAAGTATTTATGATACTTGGGAATTAAAGGCAGAAATTTCACATAATTTATTGGATTAGACTTCACTGGCAAAGGTTGTAGATTAATATTATTATATTTCTACGATTTCAAGTGTTTTTCTTCACTTGAATGGAGATGCCCTGTGGTATCAAACATGCTGGTGGCTCTGAGAGGGAAATCAAAACACTTCTCAAGTGAGAAAGCTTCCAGATTCTTGGAGCTGCAACTCTTCAGTTTATGCCAAGTGACAAAGTTTTCAGAGTCCTAAGGCAATATGTAACATCACATAAACTTGCCTGACAGACACTAATTTAGCTGTATATTGTCCAAAGAGACAAACACAAACCAGGGTCTGATGAAAATCAGGTTAAGCCAAAATGGAATAAGAACTTAGGTAAAAATTAAAGAAATACTCAGACAATGTCTCTACCTCCCGAAACAAAACTTCACAAGAGGGAGTACAGCATATCATCCTTAAGTGATATTAACATTGCACAAATCACAAATCGTGCTAGTAATTAGTTAACTGTTGAGAATGACTTATTTGAACATGTAGGTTTACATATTAATAAATACTAACCTAAAGTCTGACTCTGAAGTCATCGCTGATAACATCAACATGTGAAAGAGAAAAAATTAATAAACAGGCTTTCAAATTTGGATCTGCTTGCTGCTACCCCAGAGTTGCTGTGTGCCCAGTCAACTTTTATGTATTATTTTTTTATTAGATGATTATGCAGACTTATGAAGTTTTCAGATCTTTATGCCTGCCACAAAACAGAGTCTGTATATAGACCTGTAGTTCTTTATTTTCCCTTGGCCTGAGGTAGGTTTAGGGATGAACCTTTTTCCCTCCCTCCAGCAGCCCCAAGATGTATTTCTTTCACACAAAATTCAGTCTGTTAACATGTAAGGAAGTAGAACCTTGTGGTCAAAATGTCTAGTCAGAGCAATTGCTATCACTGTCCAATCCTACACGCCTGCCCTTACCTACACACATGCAGACAACCATCCTCATTTGTTTGAGCACTGTACTTTCCATTTTGTATGGTGGTGTGTAAATGCAGGAGCAGATATGACAGATACAGTGCAGAGATTTTGCAGGAGTTTCTGTTACAGTTGCACAAGAAATGAACAGAATTAGGCAAAACAAAAAATGCTGTTTGGCTTTCCCAGCTTTGGAAATTCTTCCTTTTGATCACTGTTTGCCAAGGAATTTGGGAGCCTTTAAAGTATTCAGGGACCTTCACAGGCATAGCTTTGCCTTCTGCATCTCTTCTTCTCTTGAAAACAACTAGCAAGATAAGTTCTTCCAAATAATCAAGGGTCATCAAGGTTTAGTAACCTTCTGTGGACACCCTTGCAACATCACTGCTTGCAGCTGCAGCCGAATGTGGAATGTGGAGCAGTTAAGATAGCAGAAAGAGAGTCTGGGCTTACAAACAAAATGGGAGGTCAGTGGACATTAAAAGTGCTTACACAGAGCTCATAATCTCCTCAGTGGAGCTCACAAGTTGCATGTCCCCAGCCAGCATCAGCAGAGGCACATTTCTGCAGCCCACAGCAGCTGGCACTCACACTCACCCTGAGGAAAGCGCAGAAACATCAATTGTGCAACCAACCAGCCTCAGGCCAGGCAAACCCTGCTTTCCTTTTGGTGTGTTGGGCAAAGGAGGTATTTTAACTTCATGTATTACTTTTTAATCTCAATGAGCCCCTCAACAGCATGAGCAGGTGCAGGATGACAGCTTCAGAGCGAGCCACTGCCTGGGGAAACACATCTGCAGGGATCACCAGAGCTCAGTCATGCAGGAGCCTCCACTACCCCTGACACCACAGAACACTCAGGATCAAGTCCCTGCTACAAAACTGCTGCATTCTCAGCAGGAGATCTGTTTTCAAGGTGGCACATTTTCTTGTTTGCTTTGTTTCTTCAGTTCAAAAACACTAACTTGAATTTCAGCAAATTTTCAGTGAAAAGCAGGACTGACTGTTGTTGAGAAAAGAAAGATGCCTCCCTGGACACATTCCAAATACTTGTATTTTGCCTTTTAAAGTCCACTTCTGTTGTCAGATACAGCCTCATTGTTCTAGCAGCAGCCAGAAATACAAGACGGCCTAGAGTTCAAAGCAGGGGGAAAATCAATGCACAGATTTCATTTTATCACACATACACAATGGTTGGCTGAATTTGCTTCTACCTAACAGCCTGCAGCCCAAATACAGTATTTACAGACTAATTCACATTTATTTTTAGATTGGCTAACTATTCATTGAACAGGGAGGAAACAACTGAACAAAGGAGCAAGTGGCTTGAACTGCACCTATTAGATAGGGCAGGTGAAATGTTGACACTAACAGTGAAGAAAAATCTGAACACAGAGTTCTTAACTGGGACAAACATTCAGCAGTGAATTATAATTCCATATTATTTGTTTACAGCACTTCTGTCCCTGACTTTGACTTCTTCAGCTCATGACTTCAAAAGTAAATCAATTACTTAAGCAAAACTTAGCTTTAATGAGTTTTCTTCTAAAAGGCAGTAGCTGCAGGGGACTGTGGTGTCACTAAGTCCTCTCATTTGTCACTGCTCCCCAGTTCAGCAGTGGAGCCCTGCCAAGCTTAGCTGCACTCTTATGCTGAAGTTTGCCAGAGATAGCTTCGGGACCCTCATGAGAGCAAGAGTGTCAGTACTGTAAATAATCCCAGTGGATCCTGGCTGTGGAAGGGAACCAGCACTAGGTGCTGATTGAGTAAGAAGGGCTGAGACCTGGAAAGGGGATGGGGAGGTGTTTTGGTGGAAGAATTTCCTTAAGATAGTCAGGTTCTCTGAAAAACATATTTTAATCACTTTTTATCTTGAATGCTAACCCACTGGGCTATGAACAACCCCACTGCTGACATCTAAGCTGAGAACACAGCAGCACTGCTGCCATCAGCTGTACCCCAGCACAGGAAGAAGCAAATAAGTGGCCATTCAGTACATCAGGTCGGCTCGATATTTGGAGAATTCACTGCCTATGTTTCCAGAAGAAACATGACTCAGATACATGTGATCAAGAGCATCTGCATAGAAATTGGAGGCGGATGTTTGCTAGCAGGCAAAGCACACACTTTAGAAGCAATGAGCTCCATTGAAAAGGTGGGTTTTTGGGTTTCTGGAGGAAACAATCTTTTTTGATTACTGCTGTAACTGCAAATATGAAATTACAATTGCAGTGTCATGCAAACTAGAAAGAACATTAGAAGCAAACAGCACTTTTCGTGGTTCTTTTTAAACAGGATATGCTGGGTGTTCAGAATACTAAGTAACAAGGTGTTAAAATACAGAATGCTGTAACTGAACTTCTTTGTTATTTGCTTGCTTGAAACACAGAAACTGTCCTTTCTTCAAGTCTAAATTCTCTGGTCACACAGTAAGGCAGCCAAGATATTAAAATGAAAAATTCTTTTTCACTGTATGAGCACACTTAATTTTTATCTTAAGCTTTGCTCTGGTATCCCTAAGTCAGCATGCATCTATGAGATACTGAAATTCTATAGTAAAAGGCTGAAATAAAAACCTACTGAAATGTAGATAAATCAAGTAAACCATTTGTGAGGCATTATTTTAAGTGTTACTGTACATTTGTGCAGGGTTATATCATCTTATAATCTGTAAATTTTTTTCTCTAATTTTTTTTCTGAAACATATTACTACAAATGATGCTGCTTGCTCTCTACAGCCCTTGTATAGCCTCCACAATTTTTAGCTGTCTGAGGCTTGCTCACTACCTGTTAGGGGATTTGGTTAGACTAATGCTTTTTTTCTATTCCTACTATTATTTAATAAATACAATACAATACAATACAATATTAAAACATTGGTTCTTTATGTATTTTTAAAATAGGAAGATAACTTGTAGCTGTAGCTTCAGAGCAGCCTGTTTCATGGCCTTAACTAGCTCTCCTCCCTTAACTGTGTTAAGAATGCATATAGTCAGCTGTATGTATTGTTATTCTTCTGCAGGTAACATAAACATTTGTCACCAGAGAAAATTGTGGAAAATAGAACTATTCACAGACAGTAGTTCTCAATTTAGTTTCAGAAAAACAGAAACTTGCCTGAACCACTGCGTTAAATTTCATTTTCATGGGATTAATGTTATGAGGGATCAGCTTGATCTGAGCTTTATTCCCAGAAAACATCTCACACTTCTGTATAGTGGAAATTGTCTTTTTGTTTGTTCAGGTCTGAGCTTGTTCTTCCCAGCATCAGCCTTCTGTCAGTGAGCAAAAGTTATGTCCAACAGAGGCATCAAAGACAGCACTCCTTGGGTATGCAGTGAAAGCAAATGCAGTACTTTCCTTATCTCTGCTGGGAGCTCTGCATCTCACTGTAACAATACCAATGATTTCTTCACAGAAACCTTCAGTTACAAATAAAGACCAGGCTACTGGACCATTAAAAGAAAGGAACATTTCTTGGCTTATTTTGTTAAGTTTTATGAAAATCTGATTGTGAGATTTGGCTGGTGCTTTCTACAACTGACATCCTGCAGCTTCATTAGGATTATCTGGTATTAGTTTGTAAGTAAAAATACTTTTTCCACTCAGTGTCTCCTGTCAATGATGAGTGCCAGCTGCCTTCTCCTTCATTGCTGACTCCTCTGTCTATGGCAAACAAGTGATACAGAAATACTGTTGAGGCAGTAATACAACAACAAGTATTTCAACTACTAACTTCTCTATTCTTTTCTCTTTCTTCTGAAACATCACTACTACTATGGAACAAGCACTCAGCAGTGATTTCAACATTACTGGGAAGCAAAAGAAGCTGAATCATGCTATATGAATAAGCAGATACCCCTCGCTTTTACAACAGCACTAACTTCAGATGGAAGCTGTGGAATCTTTGGCTTTGATGTCACAAGAGGGCACAGATGGTGTCATTTCCTGCAGGTGAAAAGCTGGTGGATCTTCATCTCAAACCCACATTGGTCTGACGAGTTAACAGGACGCTGTTTGAAGTCCTGCATTTAGTCCTCTCTCCTGATCTGTTTTTTTATTGTCTGAGTAAAAGGAGGTTTGCTTATTGGCATATCCCAGGCTCTTGAGTTTTATTCTGCTTTTTACATAATAAGTTCTTTGTCCAGAAAGCAAAGAAATGTGATGACTATAGCTTTTGTTCCAATGTCTGGGCTGAGTTTTGGGCCATTAAGACTCTTTCCAATTGTAAGATCTTGTTCCCTCAGGCTTTTTATGCAATGGGTGATAAAGGAGTTGGAAAGCAAATTTATTGCCTCTTTTTCTTAAAGGCTTTCCTTTTCATCCTTGACAGTGCTAACGGGACCTTTACTACTGAAGCTATTGGATTCCTCTTGAGTGTCTTATTCCTTGGTGTCATTAACAAGATAAGTTATCCTTTCCTAAATCTCCTCCTCCTGTTCACTTTCAAGGGTCATGTTTTTGCATGGCTTCAATGTTAATGTGGATGAAGTTCCCACTAAGCATAGGGAAATTCTACAGGCCATCTTGGATTAAGAGTGCATTTATTGGTCATGGATCTTCATGTATCTTTTCTGTGGGTATCAGATATTACAGACAGCCAAAAACTTCCAGCGAGCCAAAAAGAACTGGAGATGCTTTTATGTCATGTGATACTCCTTTTTTCCCCCCAAGTTTCTGTCTCTCTGTTTTCAGTTTGGAAACCCAGAATTGTGCCTAATATTCATGTTCCCTGTGGGGACTATTTCTGATGACTTCACAGTTTCATAATGACATTGAGCAACAGCTGACATCTCCCTGCACAAGCTGCAGACATTTCTATTTCAAGACTGTCTTTATTCAGCTTAGTTAACAATGACACAGCAAATTCCTTATTCACTAACAAGAGTGAATGAAAAACACCTGTCTTTTAAAAAGACTGGGGAAGAAAAAAATAATTTTTCTACTTTCTAAGGGCACTGTTACCTTCTGTGTTCACAGGGATCATCATGATTATTCAAGGAGTGAAGATATTTAGGGAAATGCCAAATCTGCACCCAATTTCCCTTAGTGTAGCAATGAGCAGTGATCATAGAGATAAAAAGGGAACAGCTATGCTGCAGGGAGATTTCAACCTTCCTGAGTCTAGGATGTAAGTATAAAGTAAACAGATCTGCTGCTTTATTTGTGGAAAAATGAACATTGCCCTGATTAAAAAAAAAAAAAGTCAACAGCCTTTATAAAGGTGGGAGGATTCACCTCTTTGCACACACAGCAGTGACAGAGTGAGACAAACCTTTTGCCTATCCCTCCCCCTGGCTATTCCCCCTCAGCAAGGCTGAAGGAGTAGGGCCAGATGATGGCCACTGGTCAGAGCAGGTAGGACACACCTCCTGGTCTGGCCTTTTGCTTCCATTTGCTGTCAGCAGAGTAACTGGACTGTGCTTCATCAGTGCTCAAACACTCACATGTATGTGGTGAAACTATAAAGAATCCCAAAGCCCCCAGGTGAAACCAAAGTCCCTCTTCCCTCAGCCTCAACTCACCCAAATGAAAATGCAGAACCTCTCAGAAGCAGAATTAAGACTCTCATGTTTCAGCATTTGCTCTTCTTATATCATGTACTGTTCTAGTGACAGTACAAAAACATTTTAAAACCAGATTTTTAACTTACTAGAACAACACCAATACAGCTCCTTAGTAGCCCAATCATGCAGAGGCCAACAAATGTAATGCCCACACTTCTAAAATGCCACATTTTTGAAAGTACTGTGTCTTGTAAAACTTGTAATAGATTTTTTTCTTCATTATTGTAATAATGGTTGCTTTGCTTTCAGAAGGACCAAAGCAACATAATTCAAATGGATGGAAATACACAGACTGACACTTTCAAAGTGGCCAAGAGAAGACAAGCATGTCTCTTCCAGTGCTCTCAGTACAGTCTGGATGCTTCTGTCTTTAAAATTATTTTTATATCACAACAGCAGCTTGTTATTTGGAATGCTGGGAGAAGACAAAAGCAAGGAGAAAAAGGGAAGGTATTTTATGGTTTCAGAGTTTTCTAAATGAGGGTCAATGGCAATGACAAGGTGATCAGCTTTGATTTATCATCTGCATGCAAAACAGAAAAAATGAACAGATAAGCTGTCCCGTGAACAACGACAGAAGGGCATTTGCAAACCCTTCCAAATTTTGTTTAACATGTATAATTGAATTAATTTCTTTGTGAAACGGAATATACATTGTCTTCTGTCATGTTTTTCTCATTCTGTTGAGCAAGCTCGATGCCCGAGCTCATCCTTCTTGTGTCCCATTCCCCGCCCCCTGCCCGTTCTGCCGGAGCAGAAAATGAACAGAGCTCCGTTTGTTCACCAGCAGCAGAGGCAGAGGCAGCAATGTCACCCCACAGAAGCAGCCCTCTGCCTCTGTATCCCTGGGTGAGGGGATACCTTCCATTTTCAGGAATCACTCCTATGAGAGAACAGGGTTTGTGAAGGTCTCAAGTAAGCAATGACCTGTTTTAAAGAAGGTAGAAATATTGAAAAACAACTGTTTTAGAACCACAGCATATTCAGATTAAGAAGTTTTTACTACCTTCCCTTCACAAAGGGAATGGAAACTACTTGCAGGGGTGTAGTCAGTCCTTTGTGGTGCTCCAGGCACACCTGCAATAGCGTGACTTTCATTAATGCAATCTTAAAAACAAGTTGTTCAGCTTTCCTGACCCTGCTCTTTCCAGAGTCTCATTCTTCTGGTAGCTGGGAGCCTTCCTCATTTCCAGTTTAAAAGCACTCATTGTCTGTTCACAGTCATATGCTGCTACTCAATTTCCTCTTGTTTGCAGGTAGGCTACCATCTTCCCATCAGAAAACATGATCCCATCTCCCTCTCAGACAAACACCTTAATCACACTCTACCTTTCTTTGCTGGGCTACAGAAGCCAAAACCTTTCCGTTTCACCTTCTCAGATAAGATGATGAAAAAAAAAAAAAAAGGAGAAATTAATAGCTGGGTTTTTTTTTCCCTAATCTTTTGAACAAGTTTGAACTGACCTGCCTTAAGTATGTATGGCCATAACTGCGCAAAGTATCCCAGGTGAAATCTCACTTAGAGCATGCATTACCTCTACTGGGGGACAGGTCATGAGATAAAAAATCCTCCAAGACCTTCTATCTTCTGATCTTTATGTTACCCTCCTAACTCCTCTTCCTGCCCCCCCTCCCTGTCCCAGAAAACAGGAGCCCTTTGTGGTTATATTTCATGCAGCTTGCAACGCCTAGGTAGGGAAACATCCATTTGTATTCATTAGGAGACAATTCTGCTTCAGCAACATTAGAGGTTTGCAATTTGAACTTTTAAGAGTGCTAGGCAAGCCAAAACCTATATGCTACTGAAGCTGTTATTTCACTAACTTTTTTATTCAGAATACTTTCTCCTAGTTGCATGTTTTGAGTCCTCCCATCATAGAGTTGTCCTCCATGCTTCTGCTTTATATTTTTCTTCATTATCAACCCTGTAGAAACGCTATCAGCAATACCTGTAAGGTAGGGAGATTTTCAGAAAGAGGCTTAGGATCAATGTTGCCTCAGCACAAGTTTAATTTAGAACATGTGATGGGTCTGACTCACACTGTGCTATTCATGCCATGCATTCCTAATTTGGAACAAGCCTAGTAGTTTAGTTATGACCTGAAAATGTCTGAAGACAAATTAAATATAGCATTTAAAAATATTTACACTATTAAAAATGGTCATGAACATAAAGTTCCTCAAGGGATGCACAGGTTCACAATGGGGATGTTTCTCTCTGAAGCTTACAGCGAGCACCTTCACAATACCTGACCTCTCTGTACCTTATATTCATGTCCAACTGACTGAGCATGACATGCTTCTCCCAGGTTTCCTCAAAGGATTGTCTTTGAAAGAATACACCAAAGAGCAGAAATACTCTCTGATCCAAAAGGGGCTTTGTTGAGATTAGATTGTCTCAGCACTCCAACAGCTTTATCTCTGGCCATGCAGGTAAGAAAACATTGCTGTTTTCAGGAGCAATGAGACCTAACCACAGCCATGAGACCTAACACCAGGATGAACAGGCATGTGGGGAATGCAGGCAATGTTATTCTTGTCTCTGATCCAGAAATTGGCTTTAAGACTTAGTGAGAATAATCACTCTGACCTTGGTTTGTAGGTTCTTTGAAAAAAGCCCCCAATGAGACACCAGGCATTTATCATGTGCCATCAGACATTAGCACACGGGGACAAAAATGTCCCTGCTTCTCCTACATGGCATCATGCTGAGCAGGAATCCAAAACAGGCCACCTGGGTGAGGATAAGAGAGAGCCACAGGTCAAGTGGTGAAGTAGTCACAGCCATGCCTTGCCAGCACTGTGCCATGCCAGTCCTAGAGAAAGAGTATCTGAACCAGGCTGACCTGGACCTGGCTCTGACATGGTGGGATGTGAAAGGAGGAACACATACAGCTGGGTAGCATGCTGCCTGGTACCACAACTGAAGATGTCTGAAGGAAAAAGCATCAAGCACTGACCCTTTGATAGATAAAATCTTGCAGCTTTACAGGGCTCACATTCTTCACTTGAAGTCCGGCTGTCTCATATGAGATAAATACCTCTACATCAGCTGAACTGAGGCCTACATTTAAAGACCACAAACATAAAGAAGATTTCTAATTAAGCATTTCTTTTGCTGAACCAGGCCTCTTGTTTGTAAGGAAGGAATCTGTTGGGGGCAGGCAGTGGGCACCTTGCTGCCGTACTTACCGTGGGCTGCTTGTCTGCAAACAGCAATGGGATGTGCCTTGGGGACAGCCTGTGGACAGGCACAGAAAAGGAAAACCAGAGGAGACAGAAGAGGAGCAGGTATTTGAAGCTTACAAACTACACTGGACTAAAAAAAGGACAGTAAATAGGAGGCTGGATGACAAGGTAGAGGGACGGGAGCTGCCCAAGGGCCACCAACCAGAGCAGTGCACGGGAGGCCCCAGCCAAGGGCTGAAATGGAAAAATCCCCCATCTTAAATAAATATGTATAAACAATGAGCCAAAAACAGACAGAAAAATATGAGATTGATGATGCTTGATCCTTCAGCGTTCAGCTTGGCAGGCTGCAGATGCCAGACTGTTGGTTATGGTGCTGCATCACTGCACTGCCACGCAGGGATTCAGTGGAAGACAAAAAAAGAATTGAATTCAGGGCAGCTCCCTACTCCCTATTTTTATATCCTGTTTCTCTCTTTCTCAATGGTTGTTTTCTTTCTTTCACAAAGGAATTGCAAAACAAAGGGATATACACAAAAGATTTGAGGATATAGAATCTTATCTGGCTGAAACACAAAGAAGGAAAGTGTAGAGATATTTGATTCTAAATGTCAAGAGACTATAGAGGGACTATTCTCTATGGAAAGCAAATGAGAGACACTCATGCTTGCAGTTGCCTTTGAAACCAACTCCCAAAAGTTGCAATAGCAATCTCTTGCAAAAGAGCTACTAGTCCTTTCTTGTAATTGTTCCAACCTCTCTGTACATCCCTCACCCCTATCCTGCGCCAACAGCAAAGAAAAACAGTGCTAAGGGTCCCCTAATGCTATAAGTGTGTTAAGAGCAAGAAAAACCAAAACAACAAACTCAAGTATTCTTTGTTCTTCTGGCTGCAGACAGAACCACTTCCCTGTCCAGCCAATTTGCTTATTTCTTGTCATAGCACTCCATACTCAAAATTCTCAGGAGACTGCATTCATATCTAATGGTTTCATGTGCTGCTACTATTCCCTGTTCAGAGAAAAAAAGGTCAAGGATATTAGTGAGTCATATTTTTTCCTCTACTTATTTCTACAGTTAAGCGCAGGTTATCCTTTATCACCAGCTGGACAAGTATTGATTTAACATTCTTCTCAATGCTGATCTCAATACAGAACCTGATGGCCTTCTCATTAAGCTGAACTTGCACTGGCATGCCTCCTTTGTCTACTTTAGACATCCAGCAGAATGACAGAGGAAGAAGTTTCTACTTTGCTATTCAGCAAGACATTAATGATGAAATTATGGCATTCGCATTCGCTTTGACTGGAGCATTTCAGCCCTTCTAGTGCAGTGAGAAGCTTTCATAATCTAGGACTTCTGAGATGTGGTGGTATTTCTAAAGCCAAGGATGTCAGGCCTTTCCCTTTCAGACAGCTTGATCTGAACTCCTCTTTCTTACCACTCATTTCCCCTTTCAAATCTCTGGATCCACAGAGAACAGAACAGACCCCACATCTGCAGATTACTGCAGGCATGACCAAACCCTTGGAGCTCAAAGTCAAAAATATGTAACTTCACATGAGGTTTCCTTGGCAAAGTCCCGAGGCGATGATTGTGCCTTCGTTAGCTATTTTCTCCTCAGTGATGCAACCGCCCACAAAGTGGTAGGAGTCTGCAGCTGACAAAAATGGCATGCTGTGATTTGGAAAAGCTAGCCCACAACGACACCAGCCTTTTCTGGACATCAACTCAAAGCTCACCGGCAGGTCAAGCCTAGAATAAGATAATGTCAAGCAAGATACCTGCTGTGATTTATTGTGGATTTACTTAAAGAGAGAAACACTGGCCCCTGCAATGTACTAACAGAAAAAGCCCACACTAACTTATATATTAGATCCAGAAGGCACTGCTGACGAAAGCTCTTCCCAAGACTGTTACAATGCTGGAGCATGTCCTAACCAGTAGACCGTTGACTGCATCTCAGAAAGCTCATATAAGAACAAGACTCTGAATGCTGAAAGGTCGTCATGCTTTCATGCTTTGAAATAAAACACTCTGAAGCAAAATGACTGCCCACAAGTATATAAAGAACAGTGGTGCAGTTGATCAGGTCTGCTCTCAAGGTCACATTTTGAAAAGATAAAACCCATGTACAAAACCATGGATTCAAAAACAAAACAGCATTTGCGACATGTTACATGCGACATGTAACCAGAGACGGCTCAAACTATAAGCCACAAATCAGGAACATGAGCAGTTACAGCCCATTTCCTTATTTCCTTGACCATTTATTTAGTCTTGCATATAAGTCAGTAGTAATCAAGACAGTACTTTAGCACCACTCGGTGTATAATTCTCCTATAAAGGCAGTCTCCTGCTCACAGCACACCACGTACATCTGCATGTGTGTCTTAAAGAAGCATGTGAAAAATGTGTTTACCTGAGTCAAAAAAAAGCTTTCAGTGGATGACTGCCTTTGGTGTTTTGATGTGATGAAAAATGTTGCGCTGTTTGGATTTTCCTCCTCTTTTAAAGTGAATGCTTAAGATTGCAAAATCGTTATGACCCAACATAACTACAGGGGAAGCTGACAGTGCTGTCACACTAGATTTGGAGGCCCGCTTTACCAGTTGTTATGTGCTACTAACTGCAGAGAAAAATGACCAGAGATGTCAAGTACATCACCTGGCATTTTCACTTCTGTTGCGGAGAGCTGGTGGCTCTCCGCAACAGCTGATTTGAAGTCATCTTCTTAGCTGGCCTCTTGGGCTGAGTGGGTTGCAAATAATTCTAATGTTCAAAGTCATCTCCAAAGTGCCACAGTGGAAGAGGAAGGGGAATGGACTGATGGAATAAATTACCCAAGCCAGTAGCAGGATGGGAGCAAAATGGGTGGCTCCCTGGTAGCAATCAGGAAGAGGTGCTGCACTGCAGCTCCAGTCTGGTAACAAAGCCACAGAGATGTCTGTGTGACCAATATGCTCCAGCACCCATGGGACAACCCAGCAAAGGACCCAAAGAACTGAACTGGAAAGGCAGTAAGAAAGGGTAAGTGAGAAAGGTCAAGAAAGGGTACAGGGCTGTGGGCATACACCACATGGGACCACAGGACTGAAATCTCCCCTGTGCTTGCCAAGACTTGTCTCACAACAGCTTATCTTTTAAAAAAACTCAGCAAGCCTCCAGATAAAGAGCAGAGTTAAGATCTCCCTTACTTCCACACTGGGGACATCTCAACACTCTACTTCTCTCATACTGGAAAGATTCCTGCATTTTGTTTGGATATTTTTCCCTCAGCTCTGCCAGGGAGACCCTAACACAGTGTATTGCTCACTCAGGTTGCAAAGGGCACGCTGCCTCCAGTGAGTGCTTCTAAAAGGAACAAGACAAGGATCCACAGTCAATACTTCTACTAACTAGGTAGCCCTGGTTTCTCCCCCCACCAAGTGCTGTCTTTATGCTGAATTTGGGAGGCAGCATGTGAAAAACAGGGTTCTGTGAGAAAAATGCATCATGACCACCAATTATTAATAAAAGAAATTCCTCACCTCTGAGTTGCAGGTTTTTCACACTTCACCTTAGCAAGAGCCCATAACTACAGTGCCCTTCTAGAGTGCACTGAATGCCTTTGAGGAGGATGTGGTTCTCAAGCTCAGAAAATGTGGTCTTTAGGTTTGACCCATCATGTACAGCACTTTACAAAGATCACAACACTCTTTTTTTTTTCAGTAACTCACTGAATTTGAGCCTAAGTAAAACACTACCACCACCACCATCACCTAATGTTGTCTAAAGCTCAGCACTCTTTGTGCCACATTTTAGAAGGAAGTAAAGTGTGAGAGGGAAAACCTTCTTCTTTTTAATTGGAAAATCATCTGGAAATCTTTTCCGTTTGAACTGTGTTTACCACCCCAATCTTTCTGACCACCCCTGCCCACATTCTTCTCCACAGCACTGGCCTAGCCAACCTTGTTTCCCCTTTCCTCTCCTTCATGACCACACCACAGTTCATAAAACTGCAGATGGTTATCAAACTCCCTTTTCCGTCCAAGCTATAAATGCCTCACTTCTATAATCTTTCCTCTTGCATAACTGACATTTTTTCCCCTCTCAACAGAACCAAAAATGTGAAGTGTCTTCCCACCCCAAGATGCTGCTAACAATTAATTTTATTTTCAAATGGCCTAAAGGTTTTTTAATTGGTAAGATGCTGACAGAGGAAATGGCAATAATAGACTTGTACAAGTATCTATTCCACCTGCAGGACAGCAGATTTGAGATCAAAGGCTGCCAAATTCTAGGAGCACATAGGTATGCTGTGGCAAGGAAAGCCTTTGCCTTGAAGATTGAAGATGCCAGGGGTGGATCTGATGAGGAAAGTAGATATCAAATACCATCTTCAAAAAAACAAGAGAAGAACACTGGGTAATGTGGTTGAAGCCCTTATAACTACACAAGCTGCACATTTGACTTGATGAAGGAAAAAAAATCAGTCCCAGCTGACAGGCACCACTGCATGCTTCAGCCAGAACAGGCAATAATTATGCCAGCACACCAAAGCTCAGGTGCAGCCTGCATCTGCCTTCATTCACTAATTTAAGTGCAAAACACAGGTAAGAAGGCCAGAGGACAGACCATTTCCCAGCCAAAAGCCTTTCTAATGTATTTGTCAGCAAACAGACTGGCACATGTTTTACTTCAGTGAGCTTTCAGCCCCACATAACCCTGTACCTCAAGGAATGTTTACAAGGAGTTGGAAACAGGTAATGAAATATAAAACCATATATGCTCCAGCTCTAGGCATGTGAATTTTCTCTGCACTCGACTGAAAATTCTCTAGGCTGTAAAAATTGAAAAGGGTTTAAAGAAACTGCCTTAACAATGCAGAAATACTATGTGAAGCAAAACATTTGAAAATAAATAGTGTCTTGAAGTTTATTCACTTCCCACAGTAAAAGCTGAACTCTTGCTAAACCAGTACATCAGTAAAGTATACTGGACATGTTGGGAAACAGTGACCACCCCTTCTCCAACAGTAACACTCCAGCCAAAACAGGAACAGTGAATTCTTTGCATCATCTTTGGGAAAATAATTTAAATGGCACTTGAGATTTCATGCCCTTGTGGCACTTATTTTTCAACAAACTGCTCCTTACTCTCCAGTATTTTTCCTTTGTCCTTTTTCAGAATGCTCTTGCAAAGACTGTGGAAATCAACTGTGCTACTGCAAGTAACAATGCTCTACTTCAGCCCTCCTTGGAACAAAATGCATATTTACACCTGGAATTATTCTTACTTAGTGTTTCATGCAGGCTCTTTTATTCTGCATTACATTGGAAAGGAACTCATCAAGAAAAAGTGCACACGTAGGAAAACTCTATAGCAAGGTAGTGACATCCTGTGGAAAACCCGGAAGAGAGGTGATACCATAAAGGATACAGAACATGGGAAAACTGCAGAGCTTTGGTGTTTCGGACACTGAAGTGCACAGGTAATTTACATTTCTTATGGTGGTTCTTTTGTAATTCTCTATCTAATGGTTATCTGAAAAGACAGTATAGCTACAGCAATATCATGTCAGTAGAAAATCAAGCAAGCAGAAAGAAGTGCAATCTGATGATCTAATTGCATATTAACATTCCTGTTTCCCTCACCTTGAAACCCATAGGTTTCCAAGTACAAAGAGCATGAGGTTGCAATGGCTGATTAAATTAGCTTGTTAAAATGTAAGATATTTACAAATTACCCATGTTTTTTCAAGGAACACATGTTCTGATACGTCATTTAAACTGGAATTGAGCTCAGCAGTAATATCTGTTATTTAGAAACATCACAGATTTCTCAAAGTAGCTGCAAAGCAAAATCTGTTTGAAAATGCTCAGTTTTATGCATGGAGTTTTCTCTGCATAAGCTGGCAGATATATTTAAATTTTCTATTTATACAGCAACTTACATCCATGTTTTACAAGTATGAAGGAATGTGAAACACATCACTATTTTAGAACTGACGAAACTCACACAAGGAGAAATGTCTTGTCTAGGATCAAGATAGGAACAGATAGAATCTGCACTTTCAGAGCTGGAGCCTTGAGTATATGCCTTCTTTGAATACAAAAAGACACTTTATCTTTAGTCATAAGACTAGTCATATAAGCCTTTGTATACAAGCAAGTTCTTCAGGCAACAGCAAAATGAGCAATGATTAAAAAGAAATCAGTTCAGTCCAAAGCAAATGTGAAGAGAAATCAGTTTTCTTGGTTTTGGAAAAGGGAAGCAAAAAGAAATAATCAAGAAAAGCCCCAAAACAAAGCAAATGGTCAGTTCACCTCACATCCAGAAGCTTTACTTCAATGATTTCTCAACATGATGTAGAATTCAGTGTTCAAACCCCTTTCAAAACTTCAGTTTTGAACCCATGTTTTAAAATAAGACTTGGGGTATATTCAACTCCTGATTTCAATTCCTGATGCTGTCTCAGTCTTCTAGATTTTCACTGGCACAGGGAGGAGAAGTCTATTTCCCTATCTCTGAAATAAGCATGAGAAGTATTTGGTTACCCCATGCACCTTGTTCAGTGGATATCAAATGCTATTATGACTGCAGTATCTCCAGTGAGGGCCCTCCAGCCTGGAGACTGGGAACTGGGGCTGCCTGGCAAAGTTGTAAATGTTCCTTGTCTCCCGCTGCATGAGTTAGTCTTCTGGTAGAGAGAATAATTTCCACCCCACAGACCTCCAAGTTTTATTTTCCAGCAACCTGGTGGGCACATATCATCTGAACTTAGAGTTTTGAGATTAATTAAATTACTTCATTTAAAAGCAGGTAGTTGGTGCTGCATGGAGTGGTTTTCCCCACCTCTCCTTCCAACCTCTCGTGGAAATAAGCTCTCTCTACAGCTCTGTAGATAGCAAATTCCTTCAGATGTGCTTAATGGTTATCATCAAGTACAAAACCTGCCTGTTCTTAACAGCGAAGCATAAGAAAGTCCAGAGAAGTCCTTAGAGCTGAGCTGACACAGCCATGTGAGGTGAGAGGCAGGGAACTGGATGGTTTTGTGAAGGAAGGAGACAGCAGGGTAAAAGAAGGGAAGGTACTGACAAATGAAGTAAAATAGGTACTAGCTCAAGATTATGTATTTTACACTATGGCAACATGGAGCACTGCAGGGAATGGACACCTCATTAGTAGTGCAGGTTCATTCTCATAATTTCTAGTACCATGTGAAATCTCCAGTGGTGATAGCCCCAGTGCTCTTCATAACCTGTTTATTTTGTACCTTGCGTGCTATAAAATGCAAAAAGATATTGGTTTAGCTGCCAGGACTAAGTCTTTGTCACCTTTAAGAACATAAGTGCTTTGTTGAGATTTGGCTTTTATCTGCAAATGTTTTATGAGATCTTTGACTTCCTCCCAGATCTCAGCATGCACTGCTTGCTGCGAAATGCCAGCAAATGCTCTGCGTGAGTGGTGAATGCAGCGCCTGGTGTGTAATGCCTGCTGCACTAACACAGACATATAAACCTAATTAATCTCTTGGGCAGTCTCAAGAGCTGTCCACGTGGCCTAGAGCCCATCCAGCACTGGTGTGAAGACCCCCAGTGCTTGGCAGATGACCATTTAGGAGCCAGGGCTGGAAGGCTCAGCCTGGCATGCATAGGGAAGTAAAGCTGCATTGCTTACAAAAAAGTCTCTGGAGACAGCACTGAGGTATATACCCTGAAAGTTACTACTTCAGGTGTGTGTGGTTTGGTTTTTAATCCTTCACAGAGGGTCTCACTTGGATTTACTCACTCTAAACAGGAAAGTTAGGTATACTTCAGTGGTCATTCCTAGCTATTTCCCTGACTTGTTTCCCTGATTTGGCTTGTGAATTCTTCAAGAGAGACTACTTCAAAATAATACCATAGAAAATAATAACAACAAAAAAATTCTGTTGATAGTATACTCTGTATATGTTTCCTTCTTCAACATAATTTAATCTAAATTTAATTTAAAATGCTGCGTAGTTCACATTCATTTAAAATAAATAGGACATTTCCATCAGCCTACCCTATTAGTAATGTGGTTGTGGTAATAACATCCAGTCATGTTGTACACCAATAATAGGACGCTGTTAGCTTCCTTGTTTATATGGTACTAAAGTCCTAGACAATTTAAACGAGTCTCTGACCTCTTACAACATCAATAACAGGAGTACTTTGCACTCATGCAGCACCTTTAATCTCAGAGTGCTTCTGACACATGAATTTTCATTACATCTACATAGAGGTAGGTGTCTAGGCACACTTCAAAGGCAGGGAAACTGCCAGGGAAAGGTTACACAACCTGGCACAAATCCCTGGTGAACAGCTGGGAATGTGAACTCTCCCATTACTTGTTTTGAACGTCCAGACAATAATGCTTACCCCAAAACCAAGCTTCATAAGGCATTAATCAAAATGTTTAACCCCCTACCAAGTTTGCAAATGGCATGGGCAGACAATAAGCTCACTAATTCTTTTTGATACATTATTCATGACTTGTTCTCCTTTCCTGGCAACTTTCTTTTTTTAAGTAAAAAAAAAAAAAATACCAAAAAACCCCAATGAAACACAAGAAAAAAACAGCAATTATTGCAAAATTATTTGGAAACACTGAGCATTTTCTTTACAGCTCGTCTATTGGATCTCAAACACTACAACATGGGCAATGTATGGCGAGTTCTCTGCAGGGACCAGAGCACCTGAGTGCCTTTGGGGAAAGCAGCAGTAGGGCTGTGCTTGCTGGGTTTTAGTTTCCAAGGGCCCACAAGCCACTGAACACCGTGTCTGCATACATAAGTTATACTGGCATGCTGAACTGCCCGGGCAGCAGCTACTGACAGCAACACAAACTAATGATCCAGGGGCTGGCTACATGATAGCCACCAAGTTGAAAAAACAAAAACCAAAAACCCCTGCTGGTGTTCCCATTGATAATTAAGGGACTACTGCAAACAGGCTATGAGATCGAAATACTGCTCTCTGCCTGGCCTTTGCCACCCCATGAGCACCAGAGAGAGTTACCAGCCACGCCTGCAAACTGCATTTAGCCCTGCCCAGGGTTGGGTCCACGCTTCTGACAAGAGTTAGTGAATTCATACACACCTCAGCTTTCCCCACTTGTAAAAGTGCTGATGCAAATGCACACTTATGCTACAAGTCAGGCCACCAGAATATACGTGAGCAGCTCTGGAACTGTGTTAAAAGGAAAACTGATGTGGGTGGTGACAGATTTTGGAGCCCACGGGGTAGCAATGCTGTTATTTGTTGGTTGAGTTGTTTGAGGTTGTGTTGCTGTCCATCACATGAGAGGCATTTATTTATTTATTTCTAAGCAAGTACATCCAACATTTTTCAAGGGAGGCAGAATATTTAATGCAAACTTTGCTCTCCAACGACTGAGCTCTACATACAACAGTAATTATTGTGAATCTCAGGGTAAGATGTTGAGAGTTGAAAGCTCCTCTCAGTGGCAGAATAAGAGACTATCTCTCTTCTGGTGATGTTAAACTCTTGGGATGAAAATGCTCTGTTTTGTATATTTGTGTGTGCATGCACATACCTGGAGAAAATAATATATATAGATGCATGCACATGAACACACACATTACTGACACACAGAGACATGGATTTGAGTGCAAAAGGAACATTTAGCCAAAATATTTTGGACTATTTTCCTGAAGGCCACACTTTTAGGAAGAAAGGTATGTAGTATTTAATTTCATAAAAGCCATGTAGCATTGTAAGTAAACTGGAAATGGGTTGCAGAAGGAAATCAACAAAGTAAGTTAGAAATGGTTTCTCTCTCTAATATTCTGGTAATTTACCTGGTCATGCATCAGGACTACCTTTTTGAGTACAGGAAAAAAAATCAAATATTTTTCTGAGAGACTTTATGAGGTGAAGAAATGAGGTCAGCTCACTAGATTGGAGTAAGTCTGTAATATAGTCTTGTCCTAAGGCATTGTTGGATTAGAGTCCAGGGTCAACAGGAGGCTCTTCACTGGCTGTAGCAGTTCTGGAAGTGACTTCAGGAGTTGAGCTTATTAGTTCTTAAGTGCTGTGCATTTTTTACTTCCTGTAAACTAAATGGACTTGCCATACCAAGCATCTTGTAAGGGGCAATGGTCACAGCCTTAACCTATGTTCTGCAAACAATCTTCAGCCTTACTGTAAATTTCCCTTAACGTAGCAAGAAACGTAGAGGCAGCTGCATTGCCAAGGATCTGATAATTTTCTAGTCATGTTTGCTATTGACTACAACTACTCAACACCCAGAAAAGCCTCTCAAGGTAATTGGAAAAAAAAAAAGTGATTCTCTTTGTTTCTCACTTTTCAACCAGAGGTATCTAATAGTGTAAGATTTTGTCAAGAAGGCTCTGCTTTGAAAGCTCTACTCCCAAATACTGTCTCCACCTGAGGGAGCAATGTATGAACACCATACACCAAAAGGGTTTATGACATACCACATTTCTTACACATCTCTTCTTCCCTGGTCAGGCAAGGTTCACTCTCTCCTTAATTTTTTTACAGTCATCTCTTACTTCTGACCTGCAGGTCTCCTGTCTCTTTTACAGTATTGTCCAGAGCAAGTAATATTCCTTCATGCAAATTTTACTTTCCTTATCATTCTCAGAAATCTGTGTTATCTGCAGGATACATTCAAAGGAGGGGATACTGCAGCCTTTGCAGAGCTATCTGTTGGCACACCCATTCTTCTGTGTTGTTCCCATTCATTCCTCAAATTAAAATTATTTCATTTTTTGAAAATGTAAAGCAGAAAGGTGACTGGCTCAGCAAGTCAATGTACTTGCAGCCTCCAACAGTAATGTCATACGAGTACAAAAAGTAACTTAATGTATTACATAGAGGAAAATACCATGTAGGTAAGGCTGGTAAAAGAACTATCTTTCCAGTTTCTACTCCTGAAAGAAGCTAGAGTTCTAGCAGGCTGGATTTCTCCCTTTTCAATTAAATATCTCCCCAGGCAGCCATCTGAGACAAGGGATAAACCCAACTCTCCTGAAAGGCCAATCCTATGACTTGGCTATCAAACAAAACACATTTTCTAAGATATTTTTGTCCCTAACACTGTCAAAGTTGTTTAAGTGTTTACATGTATCATTCACAGATTAACATCTGTCCTGTGTCACTGGTACCCAGACAGACAGAAGGACCCTGGCTTACAAAATTACTTGCAAATTTTTGAAATCCTGGTTCAGAGCACACTGAAGCCACGGGGATGTTTTTTAATAGGCTGACATTTACCTTGAATCAAGCTGACCTTGTACGAAGCAAACTGTATGAAAGCACCTGTCATACTCAGTTCGCTGAGTGCACTGCTTTCGATTTAACTTCTACTGTATGTTATTAACATGGCATAATTATTAGCATTTAAATCTCCTTTTCCTTTGTCGTTTCTATATTTAGATTTCCCTTCCCTCTCCCTCCCAGTATGTTTTAAAGAAGATTGACTTCGTAGGAAAGCACATAGCTGTTAGACAAGGATGGAATTGTATTTTTTAGTATCACGGTTTATTTAAAGGACTAGGAATCCAAATGCGATTGACACAGCCATGACAAACATATGATTAATGTTAGCTATTTTTTCCCACTGTAGTATTTTTCCTTTCACTTTCTTCTTTACAAATGCTGGAAAGTACCCACTAATTTCCTGATATTATTCCTCAAGAAGCACAGGAGCAACGTCTATTCTTCTTAGCCAAACTGAGTGACTTAGGACAAGGATAAAGCTATTTGGGGTGCGATACCTAATGTGGCTGCCCAGCTTAACCCTTGCGAGTAACTAGTAGTGTATAGCATCCTACTAAAAATGTAATGACACGTCCTATACAGTGCAGCCTAACACAACACGGGATCTGGATTGTCATAAATACCAAACCGTGAGAGCAGAGATTCCCCCACGCCCCAGTGCAGTGGCAAACGAGCACTAGCTTGGGCAGGGGAGTGGGTACGTCAAGTACTGAACATGTTCTCGGTGGAAACGCAGCAAGCGGGGATAGGGAGGACGAACTGGGGTGGCTGCATGTCAGGGAGAGAAGCTGACGGCAGGTCCGGATACACCGGGCTATCGTCTCGGTGCCAGGGGACAGCCTTAGGTCACCAACACCGCCACAGAACTGCAGCATGCTGAGGCGCACAGAGCAGCGGCGGGGGCAGGGGTGCAGCCAGAGGCTCACCTGCCCGGAGCCCCGGCGGGATGTGGGTGCGGAGGGGCTCCCGCGGGATGCCGCGGCGGGGGCTCTCCGCGGCGGGGCCGAACCGCTGCGGCANTCCAGCCGCCGCCGAGCCCCGGGCGCTGCACTGCGCTAGGGGCTGCTGCACCTGAGCGGCCGTGTCAGCGCCGGGATAAACCACTGCCAGCCCCCGGCCAATGCATTATGTAATTTCAGATTATATAATCCTGAAATGCGAGGGGAAAAATTCCCCAAAACAACGCAAACCCCGCCATCCTTCCCCGGGCATCTCCTGGGGGTGCGGGCCAGACCGAGGTCTCGGGCGGCCGCCGGGGCAGGCACGCCGGCACCGACCGCCCGCTGCCCCCGCCGGCGCAGGGGCCGCAGGCCCC